>JAWNOO010000013.1:0-137523 GCA_035045905.1 Drosophila anomelani | reverse complement strand
ATGTTCAAGAGTGAGTGTCGTATGGGCATATGTTTACGTACATATATATGCGGTCAGCGTGGGAATGCTGACTTAGCGTAATGCCGCTATCAGAGTGAGACTTTTTAGTCCACTTGAATTTGTTTGTTTATATAATGCAACTTAGTGTTACTATGTTTTTAATGGTACAGTGTACCCTCGACATATGCACATACTACAGCATACAAATCTATGGTAATGTTGCATCGGCATCTAAGTGTGCTGTGATTACAATGACCATAACCATATATGTTAATGTTGCATCGATCTAGGTGTGCTGTGATTGATTGTATACATGTTGTCGCTTTCAGAAGTACCGTTGTAGCGGGACGACAGCGTAGAGTGGCTATCGCCGAGTGTGGTTCGGTTATAAGCACAGAAAGAAGAAGGGACGATGCAGAGAGTCACGTTTGCTGGTTGCAACACCGAAACTCGCTGCACTACTACGATGTCGGAAAATAATTATCATTCTGCAATATATATATATATACTTACTAGCGGACCCGGCGAACCTTGTCTCGCCCCTAATTGATGTTTTTTGTCTTGGTTAAATTTTTTTGTAGCGGACCTTGCGAACTTTGTCTCGGCCCAATTTCACGACTTCATATAACCCCATAGTAATAATAGAACACTGGTTATTCAAATGTGTTGTTAAATTTTTTTTTGACTCGAAATCAGTGGAGAACGATCTGATAAACAATATTTTTTGTTTTGTTATCTGGTGCAAAAATATATAATGATGACGGCTTTCCCACACGTGAACAGGCTACGTATAACTGTCCATGCGAAAAACATTGATATTCCAGATTTATCCTGCAAACTTCCAACGATTGGCCTTGCGATTTATTGATTGTCATCGCAAATGCCAATCGAACTGGGAACTGAATCCTCTTGAATTGGAATGGAAGATCTGTTGGAATAATCGGAATTCGTGGAATAAGAACTTCTTCTCCTTTAAACTTGCCCTTGATTATAGTCGCTTGAATCACGTTGTTCATTAGTTTCTTAACGGACAACCGCGTACCGTTGCATAATCTCGGATGATTTAGATTCCGCAGCATTATAATAACTGATCCCACCTTCAGTTGCACATTATGCGGTGGAGTTCCTGGCACATCCAGTGAGTTCAAAAATTCTATCGGATAGTTGGTCGCTTCATCCTCGTTGGTCACGCTGTCAACGGATCTGTATGAACGAAGTTCTCCAGCGATTTGACTTTGAATAAAGAAATTCAAACTATCTACGTCCTTATTCTTCGGTGCTAGTATTGCCCGCTCACTAATCCAGTCGATATTTTTATAATTTTCTGCAATGTCTGGAAACACTTTTGTGATGAGTTCCTCTTTCGATGATGTAAACTCGCAAAAATTTGTTGGGAACGATATTAGTCCAGTCGAAACATCAACAGGAATTTCACCATTTCCGAGCGCCAGCAGTTGTCTCGAGAATTCAGCAGCGGATGGATCATTCTGCAATGCGACTCTCATGTTCCTGGTCAATTTAAACTTGTTTACATATCGCCACAAAGAGGACGATTTTAGGCATGCATTAACTTCATCGGCAGCCGTAGATTTCGGGATAACGGGAAGCGTTTGGCGAAAATCTCCGGACAGCAATATCAAAGCCCCACCAAATAGTCTCGAATCACCTCTTAAATCCTTCATCGTTCGGTCAACGGCCTCTAAAGCTCGTTTATGCGCCATCGTGCATTCATCCCAAATGATGATTTTGCATTCTCGCATCAATTTTGCTGTCGCTGAATTCTTGCTCATCGTGCACGTTGGCTGGTCAACCGTCAGAAGATTCATGGGGATCTTGACCGAATCGTTGCCAGAATCAACGAAATGACGAATGTCTTGCCTGTCCCACCAGGAGCATCGATAAAGTATAAGCCTCCCGTTTCATCATCAACAACCTTCATTATCGAATCGTACACTTTCTTCTGCTCGGCATTCAAAAGCGGCACATTTGTTCGAACTCTTTCGGCCAGGTTATCCTGATTGTAGTGTTGCTCCCGTAGAAATTCCCGATTGAATGTATCGTGCACTGAACGATTTGGCGCTGGCATTCCCAATGTCGATAGTAGACTGCCGCACATGAGCATGCATATGTCTTCGATCCGTACTAATGCTTCGTTGTACATATCTTCGTTAATGTCAATATAGAAATTAGAACTTGTCCTTCGTACTCTGTTCAAAATATCGTCCACCATTTGGTCCTTGTATTTTTCCCACAATGCGGTCGGGTTCGACGGATGACACGTAGCTATGATTATTGCGAATAATGTATGGATTTGATTCATTGACGCAGATACAGTGGCATCGGCGAGCGTTGAGTCCCAATGAGTATCGTTTTCAAGCAAGTTCAAACGTTGGCAAGCCTCCCGAAAAGTGGCGCACAGCACACCATCCACAGTACGCAGCGAGTCGAAGGATGTAGGACCTCTAATGTTCACCAAAAGCAAGCGAAGATAGAAGCATTCATCTTGACTTGGATGAACTGTGTATATTCGTCCGAGCGCATCAGTCGAATAGACATCAGCGAAGCCAGCAACAGTACCACCTCTTTTCCGGCGTTGAAACTTCTTTGATGCAGCGTTCCATGTATAATAGCGGGGCATCTCAGAATATAGTAAAGTCCTTGCGAACGGATCGCTTTCGCATGTCGAAAAGAAATTTGTCAACGTTGTCGCTGGTGGCCGTTCTGCTCTTTGCGCTGCGTTCGCGTCCGTAAAGTAGACACGCTGGCCATTCTCTAAGTGAATAGATAAGTGCACGACAGTCGGGTGACGTTCATGAATCGGAAATGAAAATATCCGTCAAATGGCCTCGTTACAACTAACGTAGCGTTCAAGTTGAAATTTCGTCACCTCGTCGTTTGCATTCGGATCAGCAATGCCAAACACCGCCATGTCGCTCCCTTTGTTCACATATTTGCAAACGTATTTGATGGATTTGATAGAGTTGCAGTACTCAACATTGCAATGCGTTGAGAATGTTTTCGACAAAAGCGGGCAATATGGAACGATCCAGCGGTTATCCACGATTACTGTTACGTTTGTTTCGTTACGTTTCACCATTAATTCAATCCATTTGCCGTTATCATCTGGAGAACGACGCCTATACAATGGATATCCATCGTTTTCACTGATGGTTTCAGCCGTTTTGTGCATTTTCCGTTTTCCATGCATATTGATTCTGGGTTGTGGACTCCGCAAGGGCCATGGATCATGGTCGTTGTCACAATGGAATACAGCTCGGGATCAGTTTGTATATCTGGTATTTCGGCTGAAATAATCGAATCAATATGATCTGGTCGGATCTTCTCGAACATCCAGAGCAGAATGTGCGCATGTGGTAAGCCACGCTTCTGCCACTCAACCGAGTACATCCAACAACGAACTGCGCCAAAAACCTTCTGCTTTACAATATAATCCATAAGCACTGTGATCTTTTGCTTGAATACTCGTGCAGTGATGTCAGGTCGATCGCTTGATGTTTGTCCTGGAAGCAATAATGCAACTTAGTGTTATTATGTTTTTAATGGTACAGTGTACCCTCGACATATGCACATACTACAGCATACAAATCTATGGTAATGTTGCATCGGCATCTAAGTGTGCTGTGATTACAATGACCATAACCATATATGTTAATGTTGCATCGATCTAGGTGTGCTGTGATTGATTGTATACATGTTGTCGCTTTCAGAAGTACCGTTGTAGCGGGACGACAGCGTAGAGTGGCTATCGCCGAGTGTGGTTCGGTTATAAGCACAGAAAGAAGAAGGGACGATGCAGAGAGTCACGTTTGCTGGTTGCAACACCGAAACTCGCTGCACTACTACGATGTCGGAAAATAATTATCATTCTGCAATATATATATATATACTTACTAGCGGACCCGGCGAACCTTGTCTCGCCCCTAATTGATGTTTTTTGTCTTGGTTAAATTTTTTTGTAGCGGACCTTGCGAACTTTGTCTCGGCCCAATTTCACGACTTCATATAACCCCATAGTAATAATAGAACACTGGTTATTCAAATGTGTTGTTAAATTTTTTTTTGACTCGAAATCAGTGGAGAGCGATCTGATAAACAATATTTTTTGTTTTGTTATCTGGTGCAAAAATATATAATGATGACGGCTTTCCCACACGTGAACAGGCTACGTATAACTGTCCATGCGAAAAACATTGATATTCCAGATTTATCCTGCAAACTTCCAACGATTGGCCTTGCGATTTATTGATTGTCATCGCAAATGCCAATCGAACTGGGAACTGAATCCTCTTGAATTGGAATGGAAGATCTGTTGGAATAATCGGAATTCGTGGAATAAGAACTTCTTCTCCTTTAAACTTGCCCTTGATTATAGTCGCTTGAATCACGTTGTTCATTAGTTTCTTAACGGACAACCGCGTACCGTTGCATAATCTCGGATGATTTAGATTCCGCAGCATTATAATAACTGATCCCACCTTCAGTTGCACATTATGCGGTGGAGTTCCTGGCACATCCAGTGAGTTCAAAAATTCTATCGGATAGTTGGTCGCTTCATCCTCGTTGGTCACGCTGTCAACGGATCTGTATGAACGAAGTTCTCCAGCGATTTGACTTTGAATAAAGAAATTCAAACTATCTACGTCCTTATTCTTCGGTGCTAGTATTGCCCGCTCACTAATCCAGTCGATATTTTTATAATTTTCTGCAATGTCTGGAAACACTTTTGTGATGAGTTCCTCTTTCGATGATGTAAACTCGCAAAAATTTGTTGGGAACGATATTAGTCCAGTCGAAACATCAACAGGAATTTCACCATTTCCGAGCGCCAGCAGTTGTCTCGAGAATTCAGCAGCGGATGGATCATTCTGCAATGCGACTCTCATGTTCCTGGTCAATTTAAACTTGTTTACATATCGCCACAAAGAGGACGATTTTAGGCATGCATTAACTTCATCGGCAGCCGTAGATTTCGGGATAACGGGAAGCGTTTGGCGAAAATCTCCGGACAGCAATATCAAAGCCCCACCAAATAGTCTCGAATCACCTCTTAAATCCTTCATCGTTCGGTCAACGGCCTCTAAAGCTCGTTTATGCGCCATCGTGCATTCATCCCAAATGATGATTTTGCATTCTCGCATCAATTTTGCTGTCGCTGAATTCTTGCTCATCGTGCACGTTGGCTGGTCAACCGTCAGAAGATTCATGGGGATCTTGACCGAATCGTTGCCAGAATCAACGAAATGACGAATGTCTTGCCTGTCCCACCAGGAGCATCGATAAAGTATAAGCCTCCCGTTTCATCATCAACAACCTTCATTATCGAATCGTACACTTTCTTCTGCTCGGCATTCAAAAGCGGCACATTTGTTCGAACTCTTTCGGCCAGGTTATCCTGATTGTAGTGTTGCTCCCGTAGAAATTCCCGATTGAATGTATCGTGCACTGAACGATTTGGCGCTGGCATTCCCAATGTCGATAGTAGACTGCCGCACATGAGCATGCATATGTCTTCGATCCGTACTAATGCTTCGTTGTACATATCTTCGTTAATGTCAATATAGAAATTAGAACTTGTCCTTCGTACTCTGTTCAAAATATCGTCCACCATTTGGTCCTTGTATTTTTCCCACAATGCGGTCGGGTTCGACGGATGACACGTAGCTATGATTATTGCGAATAATGTATGGATTTGATTCATTGACGCAGATACAGTGGCATCGGCGAGCGTTGAGTCCCAATGAGTATCGTTTTCAAGCAAGTTCAAACGTTGGCAAGCCTCCCGAAAAGTGGCGCACAGCACACCATCCACAGTACGCAGCGAGTCGAAGGATGTAGGACCTCTAATGTTCACCAAAAGCAAGCGAAGATAGAAGCATTCATCTTGACTTGGATGAACTGTGTATATTCGTCCGAGCGCATCAGTCGAATAGACATCAGCGAAGCCAGCAACAGTATCACCTCTTTTCCGGCGTTGAAACTTCTTCGATGCAGCGTTCCATGTATAATAGCGGGGCATCTCAGAATATAGTAAAGTCCTTGCGAACGGATCGCTTTCGCATGTCGAAAAGAAATTTGTCAACGTTGTCGCTGGTGGCCGTTCTGCTCTTTGCGCTGCGTTCGCGTCCGTAAAGTAGACACGCTGGCCGTTCTCTAAGTGAATAGATAAGTGCACGACAGTCGGGTGACGTTCATGAATCGGAAATGAAAATATCCGTCAAATGGCCTCGTTACAACTAACGTAGCGTTCAAGTTGAAATTTCGTCACCTCGTCGTTTGCATTCGGATCAGCAATGCCAAACACCGCCATGTCGCTCCCTTTGTTCACATATTTGCAAACGTATTTGATGGATTTGATAGAGTTGCAGTACTCAACATTGCAATGCGTTGAGAATGTTTTCGACAAAAGCGGGCAATATGGAACGATCCAGCGGTTATCCACGATTACTGTTACGTTTGTTTCGTTACGTTTCACCATTAATTCAATCCATTTGCCGTTATCATCTGGAGAACGACGCCTATACAATGGATATCCATCGTTTTCACTGATGGTTTCAGCCGTTTTGTGCATTTTCCGTTTTCCATGCATATTGATTCTGGGTTGTGGACTCCGCAAGGGCCATGGATCATGGTCGTTGTCACAATGGAATACAGCTCGGGATCAGTTTGTATATCTGGTATTTCGGCTGAAATAATCGAATCAATATGATCTGGTCGGATCTTCTCGAACATCCAGAGCAGAATGTGCGCATGTGGTAAGCCACGCTTCTGCCACTCAACCGAGTACATCCAACAACGAACTGCGCCAAAAACCTTCTGCTTTACAATATAATCCATAAGCACTGTGATCTTTTGCTTGAATACTCGTGCAGTGATGTCAGGTCGATCGCTTGATGTTTGTCCTGGAAGCAATAATGCAACTTAGTGTTATTATGTTTTTAATGGTACAGTGTACCCTCGACATATGCACATACTACAGCATACAAATCTATGGTAATGTTGCATCGGCATCTAAGTGTGCTGTGATTACAATGACCATAACCATATATGTTAATGTTGCATCGATCTAGGTGTGCTGTGATTGATTGTATACATGTTGTCGCTTTCAGAAGTACCGTTGTAGCGGGACGACAGCGTAGAGTGGCTATCGCCGAGTGTGGTTCGGTTATAAGCACAGAAAGAAGAAGGGACGATGCAGAGAGTCACGTTTGCTGGTTGCAACACCGAAACTCGCTGCACTACTACGATGTCGGAAAATAATTATCATTCTGCAATATATATATATATACTTACTAGCGGACCCGGCGAACCTTGTCTCGCCCCTAATTGATGTTTTTTGTCTTGGTTAAATTTTTTTGTAGCGGACCTTGCGAACTTTGTCTCGGCCCAATTTCACGACTTCATATAACCCCATAGTAATAATAGAACACTGGTTATTCAAATGTGTTGTTAAATTTTTTTTTGACTCGAAATCAGTGGAGAGCGATCTGATAAACAATATTTTTTGTTTTGTTATCTGGTGCAAAAATATATATAATGATGACGGCTTTCCCACACGTGAACAGGCTACGTATAACTGTCCATGCGAAAAACATTGATATTCCAGATTTATCCTGCAAACTTCCAACGATTGGCCTTGCGATTTATTGATTGTCATCGCAAATGCCAATCGAACTGGGAACTGAATCCTCTTGAATTGGAATGGAAGATCTGTTGGAATAATCGGAATTCGTGGAATAAGAACTTCTTCTCCTTTAAACTTGCCCTTGATTATAGTCGCTTGAATCACGTTGTTCATTAGTTTCTTAACGGACAACCGCGTACCGTTGCATAATCTCGGATGATTTAGATTCCGCAGCATTATAATAACTGATCCCACCTTCAGTTGCACATTATGCGGTGGAGTTCCTGGCACATCCAGTGAGTTCAAAAATTCTATCGGATAGTTGGTCGCTTCATCCTCGTTGGTCACGCTGTCAACGGATCTGTATGAACGAAGTTCTCCAGCGATTTGACTTTGAATAAAGAAATTCAAACTATCTACGTCCTTATTCTTCGGTGCTAGTATTGCCCGCTCACTAATCCAGTCGATATTTTTATAATTTTCTGCAATGTCTGGAAACACTTTTGTGATGAGTTCCTCTTTCGATGATGTAAACTCGCAAAAATTTGTTGGGAACGATATTAGTCCAGTCGAAACATCAACAGGAATTTCACCATTTCCGAGCGCCAGCAGTTGTCTCGAGAATTCAGCAGCGGATGGATCATTCTGCAATGCGACTCTCATGTTCCTGGTCAATTTAAACTTGTTTACATATCGCCACAAAGAGGACGATTTTAGGCATGCATTAACTTCATCGGCAGCCGTAGATTTCGGGATAACGGGAAGCGTTTGGCGAAAATCTCCGGACAGCAATATCAAAGCCCCACCAAATAGTCTCGAATCACCTCTTAAATCCTTCATCGTTCGGTCAACGGCCTCTAAAGCTCGTTTATGCGCCATCGTGCATTCATCCCAAATGATGATTTTGCATTCTCGCATCAATTTTGCTGTCGCTGAATTCTTGCTCATCGTGCACGTTGGCTGGTCAACCGTCAGAAGATTCATGGGGATCTTGACCGAATCGTTGCCAGAATCAACGAAATGACGAATGTCTTGCCTGTCCCACCAGGAGCATCGATAAAGTATAAGCCTCCCGTTTCATCATCAACAACCTTCATTATCGAATCGTACACTTTCTTCTGCTCGGCATTCAAAAGCGGCACATTTGTTCGAACTCTTTCGGCCAGGTTATCCTGATTGTAGTGTTGCTCCCGTAGAAATTCCCGATTGAATGTATCGTGCACTGAACGATTTGGCGCTGGCATTCCCAATGTCGATAGTAGACTGCCGCACATGAGCATGCATATGTCTTCGATCCGTACTAATGCTTCGTTGTACATATCTTCGTTAATGTCAATATAGAAATTAGAACTTGTCCTTCGTACTCTGTTCAAAATATCGTCCACCATTTGGTCCTTGTATTTTTCCCACAATGCGGTCGGGTTCGACGGATGACACGTAGCTATGATTATTGCGAATAATGTATGGATTTGATTCATTGACGCAGATACAGTGGCATCGGCGAGCGTTGAGTCCCAATGAGTATCGTTTTCAAGCAAGTTCAAACGTTGGCAAGCCTCCCGAAAAGTGGCGCACAGCACACCATCTACAGTACGCAGCGAGTCGAAGGATGTAGGACCTCTAATGTTCACCAAAAGCAAGCGAAGATAGAAGCATTCATCTTGACTTGGATGAACTGTGTATATTCGTCCGAGCGCATCAGTCGAATAGACATCAGCGAAGCCAGCAACAGTATCACCTCTTTTCCGGCGTTGAAACTTCTTCGATGCAGCGTTCCATGTATAATAGCGGGGCATCTCAGAATATAGTAAAGTCCTTGCGAACGGATCGCTTTCGCATGTCGAAAAGAAATTTGTCAACGTTGTCGCTGGTGGCCGTTCTGCTCTTTGCGCTGCGTTCGCGTCCGTAAAGTAGACACGCTGGCCGTTCTCTAAGTGAATAGATAAGTGCACGACAGTCGGGTGACGTTCATGAATCGGAAATGAAAATATCCCCCTAATGGCCTCGTTACAACTAACGTAGCGTCCAAGTTGAAATTTCGTCACCTCGTCGTTTGCATTCGGATCAGCAATGCCAAACACCGCCATGTCGCTCCCTTTGTTCACATATTTGCAAACGTATTTGATGGATTTGATAGAGTTGCAGTACTCAACATTGCAATGCGTTGAGAATGTTTTCGACAAAAGCGGGCAATATGGAACGATCCAGCGGTTATCCACGATTACTGTTACGTTTGTTTCGTTACGTTTCACCATTAATTCAATCCATTTGCCGTTATCATCTGGAGAACGACGCCTATACAATGGATATCCATCGTTTTCACTGATGGTTTCAGCCGTTTTGTGCATTTTCCGTTTTCCATGCATATTGATTCTGGGTTGTGGACTCCGCAAGGGCCATGGATCATGGTCGTTGTCACAATGGAATACAGCTCGGGATCAGTTTGTATATCTGGTATTTCGGCTGAAATAATCGAATCAATATGATCTGGTCGGATCTTCTCGAACATCCAGAGCAGAATGTGCGCATGTGGTAAGCCACGCTTCTGCCACTCAACCGAGTACATCCAACAACGAACTGCGCCAAAAACCTTCTGCTTTACAATATAATCCATAAGCACTGTGATCTTTTGCTTGAATACTCGTGCAGTGATGTCAGGTCGATCGCTTGATGTTTGTCCTGGAAGCAATAGATTGATAATTTCGGGCCATTTTGGATTGCACGTGAACGTTATGAATAAATCCGGGCGCCCGTAATTTCGGACATACGTCATCGCATCTTGTGCATACTCATGCATATGGCGCAGGCTTCCAACATAAGTAGCTGGGAAAATGGTCAAACAACCGATGTTGGCCGCGTGTCCTTCAGTAGCGATTGCGTCACGCAAGTGGATGTACTCGTCTGAGCGCAACTTCGACTGATTAAAACGAATAAAATTTAGACGTTCCGTTTCTACTTTGACGTACATGTCGACACAGTACTGTTGAAACAAACGGCGGTATCTTAACAGATGATTGTCAACATCTTGTCGAATCATCAATCGATACGCATAAAAATTCATAGAGCTAACCTTCTTATTCGTTTCTTCTCCTAAAATTTTAATTCAAACTTAGTTGTAGAATCAAAAAGAAGTGATGTAAGAAATGTATACAAACCTGTCATTGGATTGACCATCTTTATGTTGAAGTGATACCCATCTTCTCCACGACAGAACATTAACGGGTATTGAAGAGCATCATATGACCGATGAGTCTCATAAACTCTCTGCAATTGGCCATCATCCCGACGCTTAAGAACAATATCGCGTGATTCCACATTCTCACCAACAATCACCACTGCGACTTCATTGATAGTGGGAGCATTAAATTGTCTTGCATGGCTACCAGTGGGTCTTTTGTCAGCGCTGATAATGATTTTATGTTCGTCATTATGCATTATATCCAATGCGGTTTTGAACAACCTGACCAATTCATTATGCTCATGGAGAAGATTTTGCAATTGTTCTATAATTTCACGTTTAGTTGCAGTGTAAATTGCACAGCGGTGATTTAGTTCAACTACCGAATCACCAATGAAATAGATCTGAAGGAATTTATGATCTTTGTTTTGTGGTGGTAACAAAGCGCCCGCTCGGTGGTGAATTTGCCCATGAATCTGAATATTGGGATGCAATTTTAAAAAAAATTGGAGTTGTTCATTTTGATAATAGAGAGACGCCATTACCTTATAACTTGGATTGTAGCCTGGTTGATGAACAACCTCGGCTCCAAATGACGTCATTTGAAAGCATCCGTTATATTTTTGTGCAAGCTTTAGGAAACTGTTTGATTGGGCTGAATTTCCATAAAGTAGCGAATACAATGGCTCTCGTGGATGAGCCAAAACGGGCAATTCAATTTTACCACCTGCACAGCATAAGCCGGGGGTTTCCAATCGAAACTTCAGTGCATTACAATGCTGACATACCACAGACAATGAACCAATAACAACGCAGCTATGATCCTTGTAGGGTGTCTCAGAATTGTATGCGAATGGAGCGCGATTCAAGTTTTCATTTGCGGTTCGACTTCTTCTATTATTTTGTCGGGCTTGAGGTGGGTTTTGTGCAGCGCGATGCTGTGCCATTCGAGCACGTGCCGATGCATTCAAAACTCCACTTTCCTCTTGCGTCCGACTATTACGGAAATTCCGACTACTTATTGCATTGCGCGAACGCCGTCCAAGTCTTGATCGTCTAACAGCAGGCATTATTTTACTGACTGTAGGTATAGAACATATAAATAATACGTATAACCATCACTCCGAAGTGACAAAATTACTTATCTGATGCGCAATTTTATTTCATGAAATTTTCTGTCTTGCAATGCTCAACTTTAAAATTCGACTTAAATTAAACATATATGTACACTATATTATGAATAACACCACATCGCCTTCTATTGTTCAATAACAGTTTTATATCAACTGTGTATAACTCTTGAGCCTCTAGCGACTTTTCCAGAAGGTTTTACCAAAATTTTCTTATGTATTTGCCTTATTCTGGCAAATACAAACAACTGGAAAAAATTTGATCTAAATCGGTCCAGCCGTTCTCTTGTGATGATAATGCGAACATTTTTGCCACCATTTTTATATATATAGATAGATAGATATAGGTTGGCATCCAATTTTGCCGAACGAACGAACGGCCGTTCCGGTGTTCTTTTTCTTTTCTCGTGCCTCCAACTTGCTTCTATTCCGCATCAGGCACAATCCGCGGTGTAATAATAAGCCTCCTATCCCTTTGGGTTTTCCTGCCTTTTTCTCCACGTACGACTTGTGCCGCACGTATCAACTTTCTTTACGACGTGGGCGCCTTTCAACTCGCCCAACCCCAACGGGCCCAGAGTCGTGGATCCCGAATACTTGCTCCTACCGTCCTCGCCCTTCCGCTCCGTACGAGGCACCTATTGCGCGAACTCGATTCCGGGAATGCCCACGGGAGACGATAAAACGAGTGGTGATGCACACGCCATTGTGTCTGAACTGAAGGGGGCGACTTCCTTCAAGATAAGGCCGGCTGTCGTGGGGATGGTCGTCGGTGGCCGTCGAAATGTTTGGGGGTGAGATGTTGCTGGTAGGAAGAAGAAGATAGGGTGGCGATTTCCGCTTCACAATAATAACTTTATTGGCACAACTTCAATTTATGACTAACTTAAAACTAAGAACGGAAGAGGTCCCGGGACCCCGGAGTGGTGGATTTTTGCACGGAGCGGGAGAGCAACGGAGAGGGCCGGTGAGCGGGAGTGCAAGCTCCAGTGCAGCGCTTGCTCCCACACTGCCGCTCAGAACTAAGTGTCGTTGTGGCGCGAACATTCGAACATTTCGGGTCGGAAAGTTCCATTTATTGCGTTTGTGGCGTTCTTTGAGACACTCCTCTTTCCACCGCGCACTAAACTGCTGATGTTTGGCCTTCAAATGTTGCCATCGATTCAGTATCGACTTGGCTTCGCCTTTTTGGATGAAACGCCATTCAAGTCCCTGATGGATGTATACATCAGTCACAGGCTCTTTGATGGATTGTAGGGGGTCCCGAGAAAGTAGAGATGCTGCCCCCACAAATGTCTTGCCATTATCCGAATGGATCCTCTGAAGACAACCGCGCCTAGCTACGAAACGAGCAAAGGCTACTATGAACTTTTCGGCGGTGAGATCGGATGTCGGCTCTAAATGGATAGCCTTCGTAGAAAAAAACACACAAATACACATACGTGCTCTGCCGGTATAATTTTTAATTTTGAACGGGCCGGCATAATCAATGCCCGTGTAGTATGTGAAGGGCCTCGAGAAGGAGACTCTCTCAGCTTGCTTGTAAATCGTGCAAATCTTACACGGATTCACCACAGCCTTGACCAGATTCTTGATTTTGGGCAGGAGTTCAGTTCGAACTACCGAACTAAGCGGACGTGCTTTGCCCGAGCTCCGGGAAAACTGCAATATAATAGTTTTAAAAAAAATATAAAAAAAAACAGTTAACCAAACAAAAAATCTGGGGTAACCCAATATAAGCGAAAAGACGCTGAACTACGACAAAATAAAAAAATAATAAAAAATAGACAAGCTTTTTATAACAGTTGTGATGTGCTAAAACCAAAACAAGTGCATTGTTTTAAATAAATAAGTGCCCCGCAATGAGCTCATTGAGCAACGATCAAAAGAACGAGCGTAGAAGCTCAGTAAACCAAAGAAACGGATTTTAATCTTACTTTTTAGCCCGCGATACCAAAATGGAAAAACCGGCGATTAAGAGCAACCCAGCTCTACTGACCGCTGAAAGAGAAAGGGCACGGTCTTGCTCACTCCGACTCCCGCGTCATGGAGTTCGCAGCGTAAAACCCCCCCTCCAATGGCGGAAACAACTTTCACACCAACAACAAGCAGTGCTACAATTTCTACAACCACATCAACATCCACTGCAATTCAAAACACCGCGACGTCAACGACTACAGCGAGTACAAAAACAACAACTTCGGAAAGTGCCAAAGCGGCCCCGGCCACACAGACTGGAATGGATCGCTACATCCAAATTATGCGCAAGCTTAGCCCGCAGAGTAATCCGGCAGGCAATAAAACAAAAATTAACCGAGTCCAGAAGATCGACGAAGAACCAGGCAGATCCAGAAGTAACAGATTTGCCCCACTGGCGGAGGTCGAGGAAAACCAACCAGCGCAAGACACCGCAAAAAAACCCAAGCCCCCTCCAATCTATATTAGGGAGAAAAGCTTGAGTGCCCTGGTGAACCGAATTGTGACGTTGATCGGGAACGGTGACAACTTTCATGTTGTCCCGCTTACCGAAGGGAACATCCATGAATCAAAGGTGCAAACCAAGACTAAAGAGCACTTACGCATCGGGTCTAAAGGTTGCTGAAAAAGAACGAAGTCCACCCCATCTACAAGCTGCAATATCTCTTGCATCGGCGGATCACTGTTGAAGAGCCACATAAACGCAACGGTACAGTGCAATGCACTAATTGCCAAGAGTACGGGCACACTAGGTCATACTGCACTTCGGGCTGTCTGTGTAGTCTGCGGAGATGCCCACAACTCCGCTCAATGCACTACAAACAAGGACAGTACCGTGAATGTGGAAAATGTGAAACTGCGGAGGCAACCATACGGCAAACTATAGAGGTTGTGTGGTGTACAAGGAGTTGAAGAGTCGCATGCGTCAAGCGACCGCAACGCGCAACCAAAATCCACAGAATGCGTCTATTGCGTCAAAAAATACGCCAGACGTCTTCTTCGCCAAAGCTGCGAGGTCCTCATTCGGTCCCTTTAACACCACCAACGGCTTCTCCTATGCCGATGCTCTACGATCTGGAACAAAAAATCCAATTCAGCCAAACTCACAAAGCGCTCAACAGGCCCCAGAACAGCCACATAGCAAAACGGAAACTACAATGCTCACCCTCCAACAAAATATGATGGAGTTTATATCATTCATAAAAACGACCATGCAAACACTAGCTCAGAACTAGAACATGGTAATACAGTTGCCTGTAGCCCTACAGTCTAAATAATCTATGCAGACTCTACGAATATCTATGTGGAACTCCAATGGTGTCTCACGGCATAAACTAGAATTGTCACAATTCTTGGCAGAAAACCATATTGACGTTATGCTGCTGGTGGAAACGCATCTTACAAGCAAATACAACTTTCAAATAAATGGCTATATAATCTACCGCACAGATCGTCCAGATGGAAAAGCCACGGCGGAACTGGAGTCCTAACCGCATCGATACCAATTCAGTCAAGAAACGGAAGCCTTTCAATCACTGCCGTTTACTGCCCTTCTCGTTTCTCAGTCTCGGAAGGACAATTTATGGAATTCTTTAATTCACGTGGGGATCGTTTTATAGCCTCAGGAGATTACAATGCCAAACATACGCACTGGGGATCACGCCTAGTGACTTTCAAAGGAAGGCAATTGTACAATGCAATTATAAATGTGAGACTTATCATCATACCTAACGCTTCTTCAAAGCCCAGAAATAACCGAATACCCCTCCAGCCTGACGTCGCCAAAAACTAACTAACTGACAAAAACTACGAGAGTGTCCACATAGAACTCGTCCCGGAGCTTAACATGGAATCGGACATCGACTACACTATGAGCGGCCTGGAAGAAGAAATCTCTACTCCTCAAGGGAAGGAAGTAGAGTGAAACAAATACTACAAATCCAATCAGCAAATCGAACAGCTCGTGCGAGAAAAGGGGCGCACGCATCGTGAATGGCAAAACAGCAGATCACCAGCTTCAAAGCAACGCCTTAAGGAAGCAACCCGTTTACTCGACCAGGCTCTTCACCAACAGGAAGAAGAATGCACAGGTACATCCAGAAACAAAACAAAGTGTCCCCTGTGGAGGGCCCACCCAAATCTTAGCGCCCCAATGAAAACGATCACCCCGATAAGAAACTCTTCGGGATGCTGGGCTCGCAGCGACGAAGACCAAACTGAAACATTCGCCACTCATTTCCGAAGTGTATTCCAGGCAAACCCTGCCTCAAATTCATTCCTCCTGCCAATAATTCAACCAGAGGCTACCCCCCAGCCAACCGCACCTTCATTCCGGCCGAACGAAATCGAAAAAGTCATAAGAGGGCTAAAACCAAAAAAGGGTTCTGGTGGTCACCTACTGACACCAAAGATGCTGATCAAACTTCCAAAATGCGCTATAGAGGTTGTCTGCAAAATATTTAATGGGATCTTAAATCTTGGCTATTTCCCAAGAAAGTGGAAGATATCCATCATTATAATGATACCGAAGCCTGGAAAAGACCACACAATTCCGTCATCGTTCAGACCAATAAGCCTGCTCTCTTGTTTGTCTAAATTGTTTGAAAAATGCTTGTTAACTCGCACACCAATTTGGTTTCCGCAGAAACCACGGAACCATCGAGCCAGTGAATAGATTAACATCCGAAATACGCTCAGGCTTCGAACAGCGAGAATACTTTAGCGCTATTTTCTCAACGTATCTCAAGCTTTCGACCAAGTTTGGCTTAATGCTTAAAATTAAAACGTATTTGCCAACATACACCAGTGAATAGATTAACATCCGAAATACGCTCAGGCTTCGAACAGCGAGAATACTGTAGCGCTATTTTCTCAACGGATCTCAAGCTTTCGACCGAGTTTGGCTTAATGGGCTCATGCTTAAAATTAAAACGTATTTGCCAACATACACCCACAAGCTACTGGAATCATACCTCTGCAATAAGGTATTCACAGTGAGATGCAACGCAGATACTTCGGGCGACTACATCATTAAAGCTGGAGTTCCACAAATAAGCGCACTGGCCCGTGTCTATATGTTTTGTATCGCTATCCTCAGTCGCTCCAGATGCCCAACGCAAGCAACAAACCAACTGGCTAATCATATAATAGTAGTGAAAAGGTGGCTGTCCGACTGGCGCATTAAAATAAACCAACAAAAGTGTAAACATGTAACGATTACTCTTAATAGACAAACACGCCTCCGCTTTCACTAAACGGTATGCAGATCCCCCAACATAACGAGGTAACGTACCTTGGCGTCCAGCATGACAGACGACTAACCTGGCGTAAGCCAGTGGATCATAAACTCACGATCGCCACTGTGCCTGGACTACAAGTTACTACTCTACAATTCAGTCCTAAAGTCAATCTGGACGTATGGCTCCCACCTCTGGGGGAACGCGAGCAGCAGCAACATAAACATCATACAGCGCGCACAATCAAAAATATTGAGAACAATGACTGGGGCACCTTGGTATGTTCGCAATGAAAACATCTGTATTCGCACCCAAATATCCTCTCTCGGAATTGACTCGGATTTCTAGTAGATCCCGCCTGCAACGACGTCCCAACCCAGCAATCGATTTTTAGGGCCGTCTAACTCTGCCAATTTAATTTTAGTTAAGTCAAAAATAAAAATATAAGATTTTATACACCTCTTGTTAGTCTCGCAAAGAGAAGATTCAAGACTACCGCCGTGAAGAGTAAGAAGGCGAGACAGCCTACAGCCATAGGGCAGAATTATGGGATGGCGTTCATCATCTCTTCATCATGCTCTCGAAGCAATGACACGATCACACGCCCTTAAAAGGCCGTGTTGGTCCAAGAACGGAAATAAGTTTACAATTGGACATGCTCCCGGGGCCTTTTCTCTGCCAAATGCTTCTGCTTTGGCCGTATACTCTACGCTGCGCAATGGAAATCAGCGCTCGTTCTGCCTCTCGGATTTCTTCACTCGTGGGTCGTGAAGTAGAGGAGATTGCGCCCTTACGGCAGCGACTAAGGAACCGCCGACCCTACGCCAGGACTCGCAGTGCTTTTTCCAGCTTAGAGAAACGTTCTAGAAATTCGTCAGAGGGGCCCTGGCTGAAATGCACTTTCACGCGCGCTAACAGCACGGCCCCACAGAGCTCTAGGCGTGGAAGTGACACGGTCTTTACTGGAGTGACACGTGTCTTGGATGTGAGGAGGTTAGAAAGGATTTCCTGATTAAGCTCGACACGCACGTAAATCGCCGCTCCATATGTCTTTTTGGACGCATCACAGAATCCATGATACGCCACATTGATTTCAGGCTGATAACAGACAGATTCGGAACTCGGATCTGGTTGAGGTCGGAATATTCATGTAAACACCTGCCATCTCTGACTCATTCCGCTGGGAAGCTCATCCCAGCCTAAATCTTGCAGCCAAATTTCCTGCATGAAAATTTTGGAACGTATTATAAACGGAGCGAGCCATCCGGCTGGATCAAACAACCTCGCGATTTGGGATAACACCTTGCGGTTTGTGTAAGAGGTTTCCAACACTATTTCTTGCGGGTCAAAATAGAATTTGTCGGACTTAGCCCTCCATCGAATCCCGAGCGTTTTGGCCGTGCTTTCTGTATCAATATCGAGGAACTCGCAATGAAGGAGGTGTTCGGCTGGAATATTTTTTAGTATGCTCGTGTGGCTTGAAGTCCGCTTTCTCAAAGGGAAACCAGAAGAGCTAAGAGCTGCTTGGATCGAACTATGGGCCTCATTTATGGAATTTACCCCTGCCAAAAAGTCATCGACTGTAGGTAACAGAAGGTAACTGTTTTCAGCTCAAAGTCTCGGATATCACCCTACTTATTTCGGAACAGGATTCTTTGAAAAATTGTATGCTTCGAATCGATCCAGATATGACGGTACATCTTTGTAATGTCCGAGCTGAACACGTATTGAAAATATCGCCACTTCAGAATTTGAATGGTCAGTTCTGATTGCAGTACTGGACCAGCATGAAGAATATTATTTAACCCTCTCACGCCCGCTGTTGCATATACGCAACATTGTATTTATGAGCCTCTATCTCCCGTATTTTAATTCTTTTTGTTTTGATTCTTTCGCAGAAAAATAGCTGCATGTGTTGAGTGAGATTATACATATTTGTTCGGTAGTCAGCTGCACACGCGTTTAGTTTGCAGCTATTTTTCCGAGCGTGTAGTTGACAAATTCATTGTGCAAAAAAAAGTGGTTTTTGAAAAGTGTTAAATAAACATTAAAATAATTACTTTATCCTAATACCAAGTTTAGCAACTTTATAAAGAAAGGTAAGTGAGTATTTAAAACAAAACCCCGCATGAAAATATTCTTTAGTTTGTTTGTAATATTTTTGTAAATGTCGTGTTGCCTATATGCAACATTGGTCTATTGGATTGGGCATTTCATCAGATATAGTGCTATCTTTATCATCCAATTTACCAGTAATCCAAAATTTCAAACTGTTTTTTGACAATTGGTTTTCGTCAATAAGCTTGATGATTGCTCTGAAAGAGAAAGGCATATTGGCCAGCTCCATCATCACCAGCTCCTTCTTCGTGCTCTGAATCAAACCCCTATAAAAAAACTTATATTGCAGACCCAGCAAAATTACTACGGCTTGATGGTTATAATCATTGGTCGGATTGGGGAACTAGAGGAATTTGAAGGCCCAATGTTGCATATACGCAACATCCTGTAGCTCTTGAACCAGGACACCTAGGACATTGAAATTTTTGTTAGTTGATATTGGGCTCAACTCTAGCTTATATGTCTACTCAAAAAATTTTTGGCCACGCCCATTTTAATTTGGGCATGAGAGGGTTAAGCTGGTTCCATTCGCAGACGGACTTGAGGCGTTAAATAGGACGCCAAGCTTTGTCGTGGTACTTTCGGGCTTGATTACCGCGTGATGTGGAAGATAGTACGTTGGAGAACTATGCGTCGATGGAACTTCTTTCATATGACCCAGATCCAGATACTCCTGAATCACGTTGTCATATTGTTCTTTTAATGGAAAGTCTCCCTTTAAACGATTCTCGTTTCGAAAGAACTGAGCTAACCCTAAGGACCTCGAATATCCCAAATTCGATCCAGAGTTTTTGGGGTCGCAGAATGGGAGTTTGGAGGAAGTTTCGCATTAGGAATCGGACTCTTTTACCATCTGGACTGGTAGATCCTCCACCTCCTAGAGCTTGCTGAGAAGCGAGTCTAAAGAATCTTCATATTTGTGGTGTACTTGAGTCTTGAAGGATGCGAGTCTTTTTGCCTTTGTATCGGAGATTGGCCCTGTAAGTACCCACCCGAAAATGGTCGCTTGGCCTAGGAAGGAGCCACAAATGTTTCACCGACGGTAAAATATCAGCTGCGATCAGTATATCGATTTGAGAACTTTCCAAGAAATATGGGTCTGCCCATTGGAGATCGGACAGGTCTTGTAAAGAATTCCTGGAAACTGGATGGGAGGGCAGTTTGCCCTCTAGTTCCGGGAGGACGTAGGCTGCGGTATCTAATTGAAGACCCGGCTTAGTAGGGTAGCGGATTGCAAATTGACAGAGTCTCGTTGACTCTGCCGAAACCGATTGGAGAAAATGAAATAGAGTGACATCTGGAGAAAGCGCGGGCACAATCTAATCGGATGATTTTCCTTAGAGCATAAGTCACACCCTTTTTGTTTGGTGCTTACCTTTGTCTCAAAGGATTACAGCTTTTTGGGAACTGACTGAGTCGGCTTCATGTCCTCGATAGCCCCCAGTGTCCGATAGCTTTCACTCAGGAAGGCTTTCATCTCTTCCCAACCCAGAATTTCAGACTTGGATGTGAGGGACTGTTCCCATAAGGAAAGGGTCAACTTTGGCAGTTTGCTTGCGCACAGGAAGACCAACAGACAATCCCAGTTGTCAATGGCTATATGGAAATGTGCTAGCGCTCTCAGACACCCCTGAATCGTGGATTGCAGCTCCTTCAGAGCATGTCCAAATTCTTGTGAAATGGAACTCAAGTTGAACAGAAGCTTGAGTTGGCTGTTGACTAAAAGCCTTTTGTTTTGGAAACGGTCTTGAAGTGCTTCCCACGCCGACCCGAAACCGTCATTTATAAGCGGGGATTTCGATACTATGGCCTTCGCCTCTCCATTTGTTTTGGTGAGGAGGTGAAATAGCTTCTCGACCGGTGTCAGCCTGGGGTTATTGACATAGACTGCCGTAAAAAGGTCCCGGAATGTGGGCCGTCGGAGGTAGTCTTCATCGATGATTTCAGTATTTCAGGGTGATAACCGGCAACCGGACGAAATTTGTGATTGGGAGATAGGAGCTTGAACGGCTTGAGGCGTCTCTCTTTGTAGAGTTTCACTGAGTTGTGCTGCACATGTCTCGTATACGGAGTAGAACTAGTCATATTTTGCCTGCAAGAGAGGCAAGGTGTTGAGGGATTCTGCCTGGGCAATTAGGTCAGAGCATATTTCAGACTCTTTTTCGACCTTATCGATTGCGAAGCCTGACCAGGAGTGTTAATCTTGTCTTCGGAAACGCTGACGCGATCGCTCACGGCGATGAATTTGTGCAACGCAGCGGTTGCGGCCGTTGGCTGATCTGTTACCGAAATTTTGCTACTAGCGAGTGTGGCCCTTACGAATTTAGTCCCGGATGCAGAGGGATTCTCTGGCTGTCCCACATGTGAAGACTTTCTTAAAGCTTTCGCCACCGGTTGGGAGACGACGACTCGTGGACTTATCTTTGAGCTTCTGACACTCGAGCTAACTTTCGGGCTAACGGACTTGGGCACTTGTTTGACGCGAGTTCCAGAGAGGAATGGGTGGTTTTTGTTTCCTTTTTTGGTGTAGGTGTTGGCTTCTTACCACCCTCGACGGGAATACTCAGCTACGCCCTACTAAACGGACGGTGTTCAGACGAATACTAATATCTAAAAATAAGATTGTTGGACTCCATTTCATATTTGTGTCAGACATTTGTATTTGTAATCGAATAAGGCGTGGGTGCATGCTGCACATGTGTGACGGTCCCCGCCGCAGTTTCCCAGATAGCTCGGGGATGGCCAGAGTCCGCCTACAAGAGTTAGTCCGAGTGGTAGCTGTAAGAGAAGTTGCCCGTTTCCCAGTGAGAACAGTGAAGAGAATTCGGTTGACTTAAGTAGGTTTGGTTTGTTTATTCAGGGCTTCTTTGACCGAGTTCAGATACGTAAGACTGGAGCTCGGGAACGCCGCTCCGTGGGATCGTCTGGGCTTCTAGCGTCTGTCTCGAAAGCTGGCTTCTCGAAAGTCTGTCGGCTAATGTAGAGCTACCCAAACCCGAAGATTCAAGTCAAAAAAAGTGACTTTGGCTGCTGACTACTGGAAGTGTGCTGCTAGAGATTTACCGCTTCCGATCGCTGTCGGCTGCTAAGTCATTTCCTAGGGCCTTGTGTGCCCGTTGCGATCACCTTCTTCTTCTTGGATTGGGATTAGTGTGCCCCTAGCCGCCAGTGTGCCCTTATCTTCGCGCGCGCGCGCATTTGAATTTGAATTGTAAATTACAATTCCTTTTTCCATTTTCTTTCCAATTCCTTCATTTCCATATTCTTTATTTCCATTCTTCTTCATTATTATTTACATTTTTCTTCCTTTACATTGTATTCGTTATTTATTGTGCTTAACCGCCACGTGATTCCCCCTATTGGAGATCACGCGCCACATTACACCTCCATCTTCCTGGAGCCAGCGTTTCTGCTGGCCATATTTTTTGCCTGCCAGCTTCTTGCGTATGGCCGCCATCCCAGCCGCCGACAGCGTGACCCTTTCTGGCATTGTCCAGTCGTCCTTTTCTCGTTGGCGTTGGCGATGGCGGGCGTCGTACCAGAGGTGGTTGAACGTCGTCTTCCCATGAATCGCTGTCCGATAGCTCCTGCCGTGGCTTTCTTCGGCCTGCCACCTCGACTCTGACCCGCACGGGTCTTGCCGTGCCCTCCGATTCCACTCTGTCGCAGCGTATGGGCCACACGCTGCTTGCCCATTCTCCTATACTCCGCCGTGTCTGCTGTCGGTGCCGCTCGTTTTGCCTCGTCCCCCGCTGCGTCTCGCTTCCGGCCCATCCTGGCCGGCTCCGTTTTCCTTCTCCCCGCTTCTGGTGCTGTCGGGGCTTCGATCAGTTTGGCCCGCATCACCGCTGCTGCAGCCGCCCTGTGTCTCTCCTTGAACTTCCGTGCGCTCTCTTTAAACCGTTGCATCTTTCCTGTAACGAGAACGCAGACTTTATTAGAGTGTGTTGCCGGCAAGTTGTTTCGAAAAATATTAAAATGTACAGGCTTATGATGTTGGTTAGTCGCAATGTGACGCTCAGGGTTAGAAAGCAAGTTTAGTGTGACCACCCGCCCTATGTGTGACGATGTATCGTGTTCTAGCCCCGCGTGTATCGATGTATCATGCTCGTGTTTTTCCGATATTTGTGTCGTATCTACATACGGTTTCGTGTCCCCGTTTTATTTTTCCCGTCTGTCTGCTCTTCACAGTCACGATCACTGGGGATGTGAATTTCGTTATCCTCCGGGCCGTCATACTTCGGCTTCCACTCTCTCTTCCTCAAGTCGTTGCGTCTCTTTTGCTGTTCCGCCGCGCCGATCATACTTCCGAAACACCTTCAGAAATGACTCCGCCACCGCTGATGGTGTGTCCCTCGCTCACTCCGTTTCTACAACCTCCGCTTCCTGCGTCAGGACTGCACCCACTCCGAAGTCGCTTGCATCCGTCTGCTACCTGAAACGTCTAGTGAAGTCCGGACATGCCAACACTGGTGCTTGCGTTAGGCTCTCCTTCAAGCCGTCGAATGCGCGTTGGTGTTTCTCGGTCCACTCGAATTTCTGTCCCTTTCGGATCAGCTCCTGCAGCGGCCCGGCTTGCTCTGTGAAGTTCGGCACGAACCGTCTATACCACGAGGCCATCCCCTAGAAACTATGCACCTCCTTCGTGGATTTCGATGCCGGTAACTCCCGAATTGCTGCCACCTTTTCTGGGTCTGTCCGGATTCCTTGGTTGCTCACGACGTGTCCCAACTACTTTACCTCCTCCTCCGGGTTTATTCTCAGATTCGCCCCGTGCAAACTCCGGAATACCTCCCCCAATCGCTGCAGGTGTTCCTCCTTCGTCCGCCCTATCACAATAATATCGTCCAAGTAGGCGAAGGCGAGGGGCTCCATCTCTGGCCCGATGATGGTGTCCAATTCCCGCTGAAACGTTGCCGGTGCCGTGGTTAGTCCGAATGGCATGACCTTCACCTGGAAGAGTCCTCGTCCCGGTACCGTAAATGCTGTATACTGCTTACGCGGATAGGCGTCTTTCTCTGTCTTGTCATTCAACAACCTGTAGCCGATGCACATTCGCCATTCGTTGTTCTTTTTCCTCACTAGCACCACGGGCGCGCTATATGGGCTCCTTGACCGTTCTATAAGTCCAAAGGCTAGTAACTCATTCACCTGTTCGTCGATAATTGCCTGCTGCTTTGGGTTTCTAGGGTAGTACCTCTGCTTGATTATCGTCTTTTAGGTATATCTTGTGTGTCGCGGCGTTACTGACCCCCTGGATCCTCTCGATTACTTGCCTGTGCTCCTGAAGGAAGTTCTCTATCCTCTCCTCCAGCGTGTCCTCCTGCTCCTGTGTCTCTTTTACCTCCATTGCCTCGTCGTTGCCACTTCCGCCTCTGCACAGGCCGTATTCCGTGGCTTCAATTTCTTCCACCTCCTCTGCCAGCTTCAGGAAATCTCTTAACGTGCTGAACCCGTTCCTCCGTGCGTACAATTTTATTTTGCTCCTGCAATTTTTATACACCCTGTCCAATTTCTCACTTTCGGACAGCTTCGTGAAACGCATTAACTTCCGTAATTCCACCGAATTACGGTGGCATACTCTCGTACTGGTTCGTCCACTTGGGAGATCTGTTGTTCCAACTGTCCTTCGTACCTCGGTGGTAGGAAGTACTCTAGCAGTTCCTCTTTCAATTGTTCCCAGGACCTGATTTCTGTTGGAGTTGTGTTCCACCAATCAGCTGCGAGTCCCTCGAGGATGAATGACATAGTTTGAATCAACTGGTCCATCGCCATCCCGTACCCCTTCGCCCACTGTTCTATTTTTTCCAAGAACTCCAGTGGGTTTGTTGTTCCTTGGTACCTAATCCCCCATCCTCGCACCCGATCAATGAGCTCCACCTCCACCTTCCTCACTTGTTTCTCCTTCCTTGGGCTTTCCATCTCGCTGGCTCTTGTCACTATGATCGCCGGTGCTCTTGCCGGGCTTTTCTTCCTTTTATATCTCTCTGCCAAGGTTGCTAGCCTATGTTTTATGCTTTCTGTATGGTCCATATTTTTACAGAATGCCGATAGTTCGCTCCTTAAGTCTTCCAATTTTCCTGTCGGGTCTTACTCGAATTCCTTCGCGTACTCGGCCAGATCGGATTTTGTTGCCATGTACACCCAGCTGAACATGCTCTACTGGTCCCGGTTTCTCTTACTACCACTCTTTCTGTTCGGGCGCTAATGTGACGGTCTCCGCCGCAGTTTCCCAGATAGCTCGGAGATGGCCAGAGTCCGCCTACAAGAGTTAGTCCGAGTGGTAGCTGTAAGAGAAGTAGCCCGTTTTCCAGTGAGAACAGTAAAGAGAATTCGGTTGACTTAAGTAGGTTTGGTTTGTTTATTCAGGGCTTCTTTGACAGAGTTCAGATGCGGAAGACCGGAGCTCGGAAACGCTTCGTGGGGTCGTCTGGGCTTCTCGCGTCTCGATGAATCGGTTTTGAAAGTCTTCATAAGACAAGAGAAAATGATTGGACTCGAAAGTCTTCAGAGAGATGCGCGGCGGACTCGAAAGTCTTCAGTGTGCGAGAGAGAGAATGGTTGGACTCGAAAGTCTTCAGAGAGAGACGCGGCGGACTCGAAAGTCTTCAGTTTGCGGCAGAGAGAATGGTTGGCGGACTGGAAAGTCTTTAGAGAGAGAAGCGGCGGACTCAAAAGTTTTCAGTTCGGGAGAGAGGGCGGGCGGACTCGAAAGTCTTCAGAATGAGAGAATTTGTCTGCTGACTACTGGAAGTGTGCTGCTAGAGACTTACCGCTTCCGATCGCTGTCGGCTGTTAATCATTTCCTAGGGCAAGCGGCCCGTATTATATAGGCCCTGGCGTGGCCTAGTGTGCCCGTTGCGATCACCTTCATCTTCTTGAGTTGGGATTAGTGTGCCCATAGCCGCCAGTGTGCCCTTATCTTCGCGCGCGCGCGCATTTGAATTTGAGTTGTTATTTTTCCTTTTTTCCATTTTCTTTCCAATTCCTTCATTTCCATATTCTTTATTTCCATTCTTCTTCATTTTTATTTACATTTTTCTTCCTTTACATTATTTATTGTGCACGGAACGCTTCACACATGTTACCTAAGTACACGCCACTTATCACTTATGATTGTTCCCCGCCTCTTAAAAATGACTCCCGTAGTGATGTGTTAGATGGGACAATGCATGGGACCTCGATGGGGCGGGGACTATTTAATTAGGCATCTGCGTAGGTAATTTATCTAAAATCGGCAGCCTATATAAACCGAGGCTGTTTCGAAATAAATTTAGTTTTCTTACAAAAACTCAACAAATGAAAGTCTTTTAATTTGGGGCTTTTCATTTTGGTCAATCGAGCCATCGAAAATATTTCGTAGAACTCTGCAGTTTCCCCCTCTATGGTAAGGGACTCAGAGAAAGGCCAGCTCCTTTAAGCACAGCCAAGTCGCAACTAAAAGGTAGCACAAATAATTAACTCTCGTTTCCCCCTTTATGGTAAGGAACAGAGTATAAAATCAAAGCAAGAGGATACAAAAGAATCCTGATTGTTTTAAAACAAAAATTTCCAACAAATTGTTTGGTTAAAATAAATTTTTGTGGTCGAGCAATCGACAAAAATAAAAATAAATAAAAAAATTTATTGTGGGCGTGTTTTCGAGGCCAAAAACATCGAAAATTCGGGACTAGTAAATGTGACAACGACAAGTGCGGAAAAATAACAATAAACTACAAGTGCCAAATGTTACAATCTACTCTAAAGTGCCAAAAATTTGAAGAAAAAGTAACAATCTTTTCTGAAGTGCCAAAAATGTGAGAGAAAAGTTACTATCTACTCTGAAGCAGGGACCGTAATCATTATAAGTTTTATTTGAAAAACTTAAATGGTAATGATTATATTTAGATTTTTTTTCTAGTCTTCCAAAATAATTATTAGACTTGAGTAAAAAATATATAAATTAAAAATAAAAATTATTTTTGATCAAAAAATTCAATTGAATTAAAAAATAATGATTATTCATGTTATTTTATTTTATTTTTTGCTTAAAACCAAATCACGGGTTCCCTATAGGATTTTTTACCAATATTATTTCATATTCATGAGTGATGACCGTAAAGCTACCTTCCCGTGCCAAAAGTTTGAAGAAAAAGTAACGATCTACTCGGAAGTGCCAAAAATTTTAAGAAAAAGTAACAATCTACTCCAAAGTGCCAAAAAATTACAATTCTACAAGTCCAAAAGTTGTCACATAGACCGTTCTTCAAAAAAAAAAAAAAAAATTAGTGAAAAACAGCCAAGACGACTAAAGAAGGTCGAATGGAGCAGTAAGAACATCAGCAACAAAAAAAACAACAACAGCGACGACCACAGCAACATTATCAGCAGCAGCAACGACTCCAGAGCAACAGCTAAGACACTTTTATGTACACAGATTTAAAATATATTTATTACTTATATATATGTAGGTATATTACATACATATACACAATACATATAAGTATTTTAGAAAAATAAGACAAAATTGCTCTCAACTTGAAATTTTTCGAAAACAAAAAAGAATATCGTTGTTCTCTGTTAAAAAAAATATATATATATATTTGATTCTTGAAAAAACATCTTTGGTTCCGTTTATATTATTGTCTGTTTTGCAAAAAAAAAAATGTTGTCCGCTGAAACGATTAAACTTATCAAATGGCAGATAGAGATCACAGAAGCTAGTAGGCAGTTAGTAAAACTTCCAAGCCTCAGTTTTAGCTACATAAAGCAGTACGACCATGGTAGAATTAAATTCTTAGGACATATCAACATGTATCAAATGGTAATACTCATTATACAAGGAACATAAAACACCAAAAGGCTCGTGCATTTCAGGGTTTGTCCTGCAGACCTCCAGGGTCGAAAGTGACGGGAAGGCCTTGTAGGAACCGAGAGCCTTATAAGGTTCAAGAGGTACTTCGAGGAAATGTGACCATGTATGAGTTTGTGTAAGAACATTACTCCATGGCAGGTCCGACGATCCTTAAGCGTAGGCAGGCCTAAAAGCCGCAGTCTGTCTAAGTAGGAAGGCAGATGACGATGAGGATCCCAGTTTAAACCACGAAGCGCAAACCAGATGAATTGTTTCTGTACCGATTTCTATAAGATCCTGATACTTCGGAGCAGTATTCCAGAATGGGACGAACAAAAGAGACAAAAAGGAGTTTGGTTGTGTAGGAATCTCCTTGGGCTTAACAAACGCGAAGACACCCTTAGCTTTACCAACAATTAGACTGATGTGATCGTTGAAATTTAAGTTGTGTGTAAACAAAACTCCAAGGTCTGTGACTGAATAGATGCGTTCAAGAACACCAGTCTCTAGGGAATAATTGGCATGTAAACAGTTTTTCCGATAAAATGACATTTTGAATTATTAAGAAACAGCAGATTGTTGATGCACCAAGATTGCATGTTATTCAGGTCAGTTTGTAAAAGCAAATGAGACTCAGAGTTAGTCAGAGGCAAGCATAGTTTTACGTCATCAGCGTACATCATTATCTGAGAATGAGCAACTATATTGGGCAAGTCGTTGATGAAAATAACAAAAAGAAGAGGTCCGAGATGGCTCCCTTGCGGAACACCTGAAGTTACGTGAACTAGATCTGAGAAAGAGCTCTTAAAAGCTACTCTCTGAGTCCGGTTAGATAAATATATTGCAATCCAGTCAGTCAGCAAGGGAGGGAAGCCCAATAACGAAAGTCTTTTTAACAAAAGCTGGTGATTCACCGAGTCAAGAGCGTTTAAAATCTGTAAAGATAACGTCAGTCTGGGTATTGTGTTTAAAGGCATTTCTTATAACAGCACAGAACTCAAAAAGGTTTGTTGTGGTAGATCTGTGTTTCATGAAACCATGCTGCGAGGAGGACATAAATGAGCTACATTGGTGCTGCAGTTGAGCAGTAATCAGTGATTCAAAAAGCTTGGGAATCGCACTAAGTTTAGCAATACCTCTGTAGTTCTCGATATTTGACTTGCTACCCTTTTTATGAAGCGGAATTATAAAGGACACCTTCCAACTATCGGGAAAAAACGACTTGTTAAGAGATAACTGAAAGAGCTTTGACGAAGGACTACATAACGCATTAGAGATTTTAAGTTCCGAAGAAAATCGTCCTCGCTAATAGAATTATGTCAAATTCAAAACTAATTAAAATAAAATTATAAACTCTACAACTCTTGTCATAACTAAGGAAACTTTTAGCCCCATACACCGTGCACGGGTTAATCGATGCCCTAGTAGCTGTTTCACTGACACTAACTATTTAATGCAATCTCACTCGCACATATAGCAAGGGACTATGATTTTTTCGAGTGGACTACCTTGTATAATTCTACCATCAGTACGACGATTTAAGAGAAGAATGTATGCTTAATCACGCGGCATTGGTTCGTATTGGAGAAGTCGATCACGACTACTTCAATAAGAAACACTATGACGCGATGATGGCAGATTTCGATACGATAAAACAAAAAATAGATCTCGTACTGCAGGAAGCAGATAAAACTGAGGCGGGATCTACAACGTTAGATAGGGCAGTAAATCAAATAAAAAATTACTTAGGGGAAACACTTGTAGCAATTCAGGAAGATATGGTGAAAACGTTCGACATTCGCATTAAAAAAATTAATTTTTATTGGGAAAAACTAGTTAATTTAAAGCAAGTCTCCCAGATTGATGTCACAGATAGGAGTTATGGTGTGAGATTCGAAGAAATTGAATTCGATATCACTAATAAGCGATATGAAAACAAAAATAGAAACAACTGTGCCGATTTATGTAGATGTGGCAAATCAAAAAATTGTGATTTGCCCACACTACCTAAAATACAAGTCCCTACATTCTTTGGAGATTCCAAAGATTGGGACCTATTTTATGAGTTGTTCACAGAACTAATTCATTTAAGGGAGGATTTAACTCCAACCCTAAAATTTAATTATCTTAAAATCTCAAGAAGTATGAAAATAAAAGGAAAATATTTTCAGAACAACTTAATCGCCACTTGAGCTGGAGAATGGGAATATCAACTCAACGAAGCAGTTAAGAACATTTATTGATTTAAATGAGTCAATTCATATTATAAAATTAAAGCCACAGGTTTCTGATAAAGTAGGTATAATCTTTGAACAAATTATTTTGAAAAAATGTAATAAAGCGGCACTTCAATTATATGGGAGCCACACGAAAAAAACAAAAGAAATCCAAATATTGTCCGATGTAATAGAATTTTGAGAGCAAAGACTAAGTTCAATAAGCTCAGTTCAGGATGAAAAACCTGTGAAAGAAAATATAGTTAGGAAAGAAGTTTCCACTAATAATTGTCAAATTTGTAAAGGTTGGGGACACACAGTGGTACAATGCCACATATTTAGAAAATTAAATCCATCAGAAAGAATGGAAAAAATTAAAAAGGCAAAATTGTGTTTCAAATGTTTAAAACACTCATATATTAAAAAATGCCTAAACGATATATCGTGTTCTATTTGTAAAAGAAACCATCACAGCATGCTTCATATTTCATATCAGAATATTAAAAACGTTAACACACTAAGAACATGGGTACAAGCCCTATTAGCTAAGTCGAGGGTTGTAAAGATAGACGGGTTCCTTGGACAAAAAACGGATTTCGGGTGGATTGTTTCTGGAGGTAAAAAATCTAAAGGAAGGGAAACAATTGTAGCAACAACGATCGAATTAAATGAGTTAGATCGAGATTGGGAATTTAAGGAAGAAGACAAAAATAATAACGAGTCTGAAATATGTGAAAATAATTTAACTACAAAAATTGATTCAATTCCAGTTAAGGAGAATGTTAAAAAAGATATTGGTGACATTAATGCAATACAAGAAGCAGAGAAGGATAAGTTTGATTGGTATTTTATCCCCCCGGCAGGACCTCACTTAGAAGGTATTAGACTAACAGCTAGAAGGCTATTCGTTGATAACAAATTGATCATTAATGCGAAGATAGCATTTTTCGGTAGGCATGCTTCAGTACGAATTGACGAACGTATGATTATGGTTCATCTCGAATCCCAATATTTAGTCTACAATTTTTAAATAGATGCTTATCATTTACTGGCTGAGTCAACACTCAATAAGTGCCAAAGGTGGCAATCAAACAAAAGAGTTTGTGAGGGCAGTTGGCCTTGGCGAAGCGCCAACGATAACAGTTGTGAGATCACGCCTCTGAAACCAAGTAAACCATCAAATTGTAGGTACAAAACAATTATTGAGGATAAATTCTATGGTTTTAGTTAGATAAGCGAAGTAGTTGGTTTTTTAAGGTACAAAGCAACACCAAAGCTATAATACAATGCGGAAGTTCTAAATTAGAAATAGTGGATTTACCTGAACAGGGAATTTTGACAATCAGATCAGATTGTACAGCTCGAGCAGACTAAAATATATTAGTGGTTCACCATACGATTCAGTTGGAAGATCAAGGAACACTATCAGTACCATATATTTGAGAAATGATCAAGATCCCTAACACTGTCTTAAATCAACTAGATACACCAATGATTAATAATACAATAGAAATTAAGAATCTATTAAATGATGTAAAAGATTTAAAAACGCATAACTTGAAACTATATGAATTAGATTTTCAATATATAACTGGACATGTATCTTAAATATTGGCCATAATAATTATAATTGTATTAATTGTATATTGTATAAGAAAAATAAAGATATAAAGCCAGTTGCAAGCCATAGCGATACCTAGTGGTATATAAAATAAGTAAGATAAATAAAATAATTTAAACTTGTGAAAACAATAAACAAGATTTTACGAATAAATATATTTTAAGCCATGAAAATTACTGCCGCTGTAAATTATTGGTTGCAAAAGAATTATATCGAAGAAAATAAACACAGTCCACAAAGTTTTATATTACGACTAATTTAAATCTTGCCGGCCCTTGGAAGAATGTTCAGACGAAAAATAAGATTGTTGGACTCCATTTCATATTTGTGTAAATGAAGCGAGAGTCAGAAATTTGTATATGTAATCGAATAAGGCGTGGGTGCATGCAGCACATGTCACCTAAGTACACGCCACTTATCACTTAAGATTGTTCCCCGCCTCCTAAAAATGACTCCCGTAGTGATGTGTTAAATGTTAATTAGGCCTCTGCGTAGGTCATTTATCTAGAATCGGCAGCCTATATAAATCGAGGCTGTTTCGAAATAAATTTAGTTTCTTACAAAAACCCAACAAATGAAAGTCTTTTAATTTGGAAGCTTTTTAGACGGCCTGCCCAACGCAAAAAATAAAGAGAAAACGAAAAATCTAAGCCTTTCGGCTTGGTTTGGAGCAAATTAGCTAATATAGCTAGTGTTCAGTAGCAGTATTTAGTCATTAGTAATAATATTCCAGACACAAACATAAAGTATGTAAGTCGCAGTCGCAGTCGCAGCGACATGCATTTATCGCAAATAAAGTATCTATAACCAGGTTAAGCGAATATGCATAGTCTGCTGATACGAGGAAATTAACTGGGGCAATGTTCTCAGTTCCTAACGATGACACACGTTCACAGTAAGCGCACTCTATTTATTAAACGTTATTTCTGTTAGCATACGCATTTTTGTACCTATAAATACTGTTAAGTTTCATTAATAATATCAGTAAGACTTCTACCTCGAACAGAAGCTATTACTCATACATCAGAGGCTGTCGATGTGTCTTCAGACCCTTACTCACCCAACCAAACCGTCCACCTAGTTCCAAGTGCTAGTTTCGACAATCAAAGGCAATAGTTTATGCACTATCTGCCAGGCATCTAAGCCTCCTCACAAACATTTTGGTGACCCCGACGTGAAAGGCAACCCACAGGAAAGATTCCATAACTCTTGGGAATCTTCCTGATCTTTTCTCACGAAAGTTCCGTAACTCTTGGAAACCTTACTCGACACTGTCATCGAACAGGCAAGATTCCGAAACCCTTGGGAATCTTCCTGATCCTTTCTCACTCGCCAAAAAAACATTTTGATGAGCCCTGACTCACAGGAAATTGTCCTAATACGTCAAACTTATAGGAAAGATTCCATAACTCTTGGGAATTCTTTTTTATTCTTGCCATAAAAACATTAGGTGAGACCAAACAGGAAAGTTCCGTTACTCTTGGGAACCTTTCCCGACACTGTCATCGAACAGGAAAGTACCGTAACTCTTAGTTACCTTCCTCGACACTGTCATCGAACAGGAAAGACTCCGTAACTCTTGGGAATCTTTCCACGTCGCTTCAAGAATCATCGACAGCTTCTGATGCATTTTCGCTCGACAAACACGTCATACGTTATACGTCAATCACAGGAGAGAATCCGTAACTCTTGGGATTTTTCCAGAATTTTCTCTCGCCATAAAATATTGGTGAGACCAACCGGGAAAGTTCCGTAACACTTGGGAACTTTCCTGGACATATTCATCAAAGCGGAAAACTCCTGTTCTAGAACTCTGAATTCTAGAAATCCTCCAAGTCTATTGACCATTTGTTAATTCCTTCGACCACACCAGGGTTGCGAATAGGAGCGTATCCAGCTGGCAAAGCAAATAAAACACTTCGAACGGTAAGGAATTAAAAAACAAATTTCAATATGTCTAGCAAGGAGGAGCAAGCAGTCACAGAGACGTTAGACTTGAAGGAAGAGATCAGCCAAGAGATCTCGAAGCTCATCCGCAACTTTAAGAAGGATTCAGCGGAATGAAAACTAAACCGAACTTATTATAAAACAAAGTTGGCCGCAATCGATGAAGTATGGAATCGATATGGAATATAGAACCGCAGAATTTGAAGTTTAACGTGGACTGTCGTGAGTCATACGACAGATACAGAAATATCATAGTCGATTCAATGGCTCAAACCTCGAGCAATGCCCCTGGAAAGGCAACCTCGAGCAATGCCGTGGAAAATACAGACGTTGCCAACTTACAGTAACCTGCAACCAAGCTTATATCAGCTTACCGGTGACAAAGGGCGATTGCCGACTCAATCAAAACGCTAGAGGACCAGATAGGTACGATCAATCTGGAAAGAGGAAAATACCAAGGCGACCACCTACAGCAAGCGTTTATGATTCTGACAGCTCAGCTAACGCTAATGCAACTGGATTGCAGCAGATGCAGAGTGAAAAAGCTAATTCGCTCACTGACGTTCGCCATCGAACAATTAGTCCAATACTAGTATCTCCTAAGAAACTAAGGGAGCAACTAGATCAGATTCGGGAACATATCCCACCGGATCAACATGCCGAAGGCACCGCAACGAGCAGCCACGTCATCTTTAAGATATCGCTACCGCTGGTTTCTATAACACAACAGGAAGTGTTCAGCATCATAACTATCCCAACATGGAAGGCCGGAAGCTGGCATCAATTCAGGCTAAAAACCGAAATCATAGCAGTCAATGCCCATAGGGATCAGTTCATGGGATTGACTAAGGACGAGTTCACCAAGTGTTTAGAGTTGCCAAAAGACGAGTACATGTGCTTCAACCACCAAGCCACATTCAGCGTCGAGAATCGGTGTAAATTTCAGTTGTTTAATAACAAAATTGAAACTATATGTGAGGTCTCTCAGTCGAGGTCCGAGCTTTTATGGTCGGCAACGCATTAGCGAAATAGATGGATGTTTGCCTCAAACAGGCTCATTGAAATTCAAGCGCTGTGCAAAGGAATATCGTTCACAGTGCAACTTAACGGAACGGGCTTATTGTCACTGGCCCCAGGCTGCACTGCGCGCAATTCAAAAATTAGTGTCAGCACCGTAGTCAGCGAAGCAAAGGCTACATATGTTCGTTTTGGCAAATATCACAAGGATTGACCTTAAGAGCCCGCCTGAGCCACTTCAAGAAACGGCAGTCAAGGAAGTCAGCTTGGGGGAACTGCTGGCCAACACCACTTGGCCAAATTAAAGGAGAACACCTGGAAGGATCAGACCAGCACTCAAGTAGTCGCCTATATGACCCTAGCGATGTCAATCCTATTAGGCATTGGGCTTTCAGACGGACGATCAGCAAATGGACACTACTACTCCAGACTATGCGATGCCGGATACCCGAGCCCAGGCAGAACAATGTAGAACCAGCACCAGAACCTACCCCGAAGTTTCTCGTTCGACCTTAGCGAAGGTTGAACACTTGTTGAACGGCCGGAAGAATGTTCAGTCGCAGCAGTATTTAGTCATAAGTAATAATATTCCAGACACAAACACAAAGTATGTAATAACTCTTCAGTAATAACTCTTTGCAGCGACATGAATTTATCGCAAATAAAGTATCAATTACCAGGTCGAGCGAATATGCATAGTCTGCTGATACGAGGAAATTAACTGAGGCAATGCATTGCAATGGTCTCAGTTCCTAACGATGACACACGTTCACAGTAACCGCACTCTATTTATTAAACGTTATTTCTGTTAGCATACGTATTTGTGTACCTATAAATACTGTTAAGTTTCATTAATAAAATCAGTAAGACTTCTACCTCGAACAGAAGCTTTACTCATACATCAGAGGCTGTCGCTGTGTCTTCAGACCCTTACTCACCCAACCAAACCGTCACCTAGTTCCAAGTACTAATTGCGACAATCAAAGGCAATAGTTAATGCACTATCTGCCAGGCCTTCTAAGCCTCCTCACAAACAGCTAGAAAAAATAGCTGAATATAGACGAAAGTTAATGGGAAATAGCTGAACGCTCCTTGGAAAAAAGGTAAATAAAGCTGAGCCGAACTTTGGGCAAAACCTAATAAAAACTGAATAGCTGAACAAAAAATAGCTAACCCCAATGGCTAGGAACGAGCTAATATAATTGGCAAATTAAAAATTATTAGCCACTTATTCAGCTAATCGACACGATTTTTTTGTTCAGGAACACGCCAAATCGTAGAACCGATAAAAACAAAAACGAAGAATCAATCGACAGAAAAAATCGAAACATCAATGCCAAATATAAAATAGCTACAAAATAAATGGCTTGAAACGATATGCGCTTTTGCAATGGTTTGTGGTGGTGAGGCACAACTGTCGTCTGGAATGAGGACTGCGGTAGCCGTCAAAACATTGAAAGCTGGCCAATCGATGGAAGATCGTCTAGACTTCTTGGCAGAAGCAGCGGCTATGAAAAAATTCAATCACAGAAATGTCATTAAATTACTTGGGGTTTGCTTGCAGAATGAACTCATTTATACAATAATGGAGTTTATGTTGTATGGTGACTTAAAAACATATCTCTTGACGCGTAGGAATATGGTAAATTATAAAGTGCCTGATGATTGTAATATTTCAGCAAAGTGTCTTACTCTCTATGCAATGGATGTGGCAAAAGGTCTTGCATATTTAGCTCAACAAAAATACGTTTATAGAGATATAGCCTGCAGAAATTGTCTCATAAATTCTATTCGCGTTGTTAAAATCGCTGATTTTGGCATAGCTCGACCCACCTTTAAAAGTGACTATTATAAGAATACTCGAAAAAGTGTTCGAAAACTTTTTCCAGTTCGATGGATGCCTCCAGAAACCCTAACCTTAGGATTGTTTACTCCTGCTTCCGACATTTGGTCATTTGGGATTGTAGTCTATGAAGTTATATCTCTTGGCTCCTATTCATATCAAGGTCTTACCAATAACGAGGTGTTGACTTACGTAAAAAATGGCAATACCCCGCGGATACCTTCAGGGATTAAGCCACAATTAAAGGGTCTCTTTAAGTCTTGTTGGAGTCTGGAAGCTTCTAAACGACCCACTGCTATAGAGATCATAGAGTATATATCAAATTATCCTCGACTCCTAACGCCTTCTCTTGAAGTCCCTCCCATAGCAATTGATATAAGGGAATACCAAATTAATGAAATATCAATTGCTCCCACCACTAACGTTTGTGAGACCATGCCAATTTCAAATTCTGAATATTATTCGAAAATCACTTCAGATGGCTATAGCATAATGTCTCCATTATTAAAAAGTTCCTAACGTTCAAAAGAGTCTTTTTTGAATAAGAGCATAGGTACGAAATAATAACAAAAAAAGAAAACTACGGTCAAGTGTGCTCGGCTGTTAATTACCTGGTTCCCAAACAATTGGGCATAAACAATTTTTTAGTTAGACGTCCAGTTTAATTGGATTTTAAGGTTTAATTACAAAAGAATTCACAAGAGTAAATGTTCTAAATGTAAAGGTACATCAAAACGATCAAAATTCAACTTTCCGTAAACTGTTCAAAATTTAACAAAAGAGAGAAATGCGGATTGTCATATTGTTTGTAGAACGTTATTATTTTTATAAAGTATATGCATATATTCAGGATTAGCTCAAACAACTGAATTGAACAAGCGATAGTCGTTTGCACCTTGGCATCCGAGCGGACAATTCTCTCAGTTTTTGAGCCATTTGTCAATAGTTTGCCAATCTTCTTATTATTATACTTTATGGAAGGACTGTACTTTAAACCGCCAAAGTTTTTGTATCCTGGATGTTAGAAATTAGACCATTAAAAATCAATCAATTTCGGTCAAAAGGTCAAAAGAAAAAATAAATAAAATAAAATAAAAGATTCAAAATATTTTGAAAACGGAAAATGTATCTATTTATATTTATTTCCCGATCGTTATAACTAGCAATGAGAATAAAAAGTAGATAATTTTCATAAATTAATAATAAATTTCATTTAGAAAAATTTTTAAATCTAATGCATATAAATGGACAGACACCCAGACGGACATATATAGGAACCTACAGAGGGGAATGAGGTTATGGTTAATGAAAAATGCTGCACAACAATGTTCATCTAAACTAAAATTGCTTTAATTTTAAAACTTAGGGTTCCATATTAGCTGCTCCATTTCGATTTGCTAGCGCTGTCACTTTGAGTAGCAGAGCCTTTACAGTAAAATTTAAAACTTTGTGCAATGCTCTGCTCCGAGATTTCTGACTTGTTAACTATAGCCAAGTGCTACAGCAGAAAATTTTAGAAAATGCTCTGGGGATTAGTAGCCTTAGTAAAAATTTTAGAGCAAGATGAGAAAAGAGCAAATGGAATTTTAGTATGTGCTACGCTATGCAAACCCTGCATACAGGTATACATATAACGAAACTTATATATTAATAGTAAGTTCACCAAAAGACTTACAATGACGATTAACAACGTTTTTACACTAACTTATTATTAAACAGATTTGTTAAACGCTATTTTTTTAATTCATAATAAACAACCATTCTTAGACGAATGCGAATTGCCTTTGCATAAATGACCATAAATGTTATAATATAATTACATTATGTTACGGAATTGCTTATGTTTAGGTCAGTGGTCCACTGTGCCGCCTCTTGTACTTCCGCGCTCACCTATTCGTATGCTGCCGCCTTCTGGTGCTTGGTCCCCAGGTTTTGAACCGAAGCCCCCGGTCCAACTTTTTTGTGAGCGTAGTCGGAGGAACAGTAGAAATGTTCTAAGAAATTTTTTTTTTTAAGTGACCTTATGATTAATGTGTTGAAATACAAAATTTTAACGATACTATAAATAATAATAATAAGTGTTCAAAGATGAAACCGAATATAATTTAGAGATTGATCATTGACCACTGACCGCAGTGTAGACGTGTTTTTGATCGCTCTGCCGAAAGACTTCCAAAAACTAACAAAGTGACAACCAAAATACAAGAAAAATAGCAAAAAGACGCGAGCCCGCTTACTGTTACCAGCGATTTTATGCTCAAGCAACGCTGCCATTACTCAGTCGTTGAGTTCACAATGCCAGTCCTCTCTCCCCCTTATCGATGCACCGAGTAGTTTGGCTTGTGCAAAATGTCAACGAAAAAAATAACTTTAACGTCTGCCGCTACCCAGTGGCCTATCTCAACACCGCAAGTTTTTCTATTTCTTCCTTCCAAATGATCGGTCGTGTTTTTTTCTAGCGCTTTCGTTTTGTGGAATAACTTTGCGTTAAAATGTGTGTGCAAAATTTCAATCCGATCGGTTGTATAGTTTCCGAGAATTTTTCGAGTAAAATGCGAGGAAATTTCGAGTAAAATGCGTTTAAAGTTTGAGAAGCATTTGTCCGTTTGCATATACGTGCTATGTGCCCGGGGATCCGAGTCGGAGCGTTCAAAAAATTCTATCTCCGTTAGTTTTTCTCGGAACGACTTGAAATTTTTGTAGACCTGTGTAATTGGTGACAAAATTTAGATTTAAAATGAATAAATGGGAAAAAAAAGCTTCGCTTCTTCCGGGCGTCCCATGCCGGCTCTAATTTTGTATATATATTATTGGTTCATCATCCTTCAATCTAAGTTTTTGTTTATAAAAATTGTTTGTAGTTCTTTATTCGGTTTCTATTAATGCACTACGGTCAGTACACTCAAGTGGTCCTTATGAAACCAGTCACCTGCCTGTTAGTTAATCTTAAAAATAATACGATGAAATAAGCTACCAGCGTGCTGTCTGTAAGTTTACTTGCATGGGAATTAAGTGGGTTAGGATTAAAGTTTTTAGTTTAGGAAGACTATCTTCATGTGCGACTATTGAGTACAAATCATTATAACTGCACACAGTACTCTAAAGGGTTCATGCAATTCAAAGGACGTTCTACAATGACGCAAAACTTAGAGTATATACGATCTAGTATTTCTACTCGGAACGTGGAAATTGAGCTGACCTAACAAGTCAGTACTTTCCACGTCACAGTGAATAAGGTTATAATTAAAAGCTAGCATAGTTATACGATTGGTCAAGGAGGGTACGTTAATTAGGAGAAGTCTACTGCAATATGAGGGTAATCTCTATTCAGTATCCCAGTTTAAGTCGCGTAAGTTTCCCAGATAGCTCGGGGACGGCCAGAGTACGCCTAGTAAAATTAGTCCGAGTGGTAGCTGTAAGAGAAGCTGCCCGTTTCCCAATGAGAACAGAGAAGAGAATTCAGTTGACCTAAGTAGGTTTGGATCGTTTATTCAGGGATTCTGTGACAGAGTTCAGATACGTAATATCCGTCTGCTAGCGGTAGCTCGGGACTCGCAAATCCCGAGATTCGGTTCGCCCAAAAAGTGACTTTGGCTGCTGACTACTGGAAGTTAATGCTAGAGGCTTACCGCTTCCGATCGTTGTCGGCCGCTAAGTGATTTCCTATGGCCAGGGCCCCGCATTATATAGACCCTGGCGTGTTCTAGTGTGCCCCTAGCTGCCGGTATGACCCTTTTTTGGCGCGCGCGAATTACAGTATAGGGGATGGATACTGTGTCCAGTCCAATGAGTCTGATGGATATCTGCGGTGTCTTCTAGTAATTCTCCCGGTTACAAATAATAATAATAAATTTCATTTAGAAAAATTTTTTAATCTAATGCATATAAATGGACAGACACCCAGACGGACATATATAGGAACCTACAGAGGGGAATTAGGTTATGGTTAATGAAAAATGCTGCACAACAATGTTCATCTAAATTAAAATTGCTTTAATTTTAAAACTTTAGGGTTCCATATTAGCTGCTCCATTTCGATTTGCTAGCGCTGTCACTTTGAGTAGCAGGGCCTTAACAGTAAAATTTAAAACTTTGTGCAATGCTCTGCTCCGAGATTTCTGACTTGTTAACTATAGCCAAGTGCTACAGCAGAAAATTTTAGAAAATGCTCTGGGGATTAGTAGCCTTAGTAAAAATTTTAGAGCAAGATGAGAAAAGAGCAAATGGAATTTTAGTATGTGCTACGCTATGCAAACCCTGCATACAGGTATACATATAACGAAACTTATATATTAATAGTAAGTTCACCAAAAGACTTACAATGACGATTAACAACGTTTTTACACTAACTTATTATTAAACAGATTTGTTAAACGCTATTTTTTTAATTCATAATAAACAACCATTCTTAGACGAATGCGAATTGCCTTTGCATAAATGACCATAAATGTTATAATATAATTACATTATGTTACGGAATTGCTTATGTTTAGGTCAGTGGTCCACTGTGCCGCCTCTTGTACTTCCGCGCTCACCTATTCGTATGCTGCCGCCTTCTGGTGCTTGGTCCCCAGGTTTTGAACCGAAGCCCCCGGTCCAACTTTTTTGTGAGCGTAGTCGGAGGAACAGTAGAAATGTTCTAAGAAATTTTTTTTTTTTAAGTGACCTTATGATTAATGTGTTGAAATACAAAATTTAAACGATACTATAAATAATAATAATAAGTGTTCAAAGATGAAACCGAATATAATTTAGAGATTGATCATTGACCACTGACCGCAGTGTAGACGTGTTTTTGATCGCTCTGCCGAAAGACTTCCAAAAACTAACAAAGTGACAACCAAAATACAAGAAAAATAGCAAAAAGACGCGAGCCCGCTTACTGTTACCAGCGATTTTATGCTCAAGCAACGCTGCCATTACTCAGTCGTTGAGTTCACAATGCCAGTCCTCTCTCCCCCTTATCGATGCACCGAGTAGTTTGGCTTGTGCAAAATGTCAACGAAAAAAATAACTTTAACGTCTGCCGCTACCCAGTGGCCTATCTCAACACCGCAAGTTTTTCTATTTCTTCCTTCCAAATGATCGGTCGTGTTTTTTTCTAGCGCTTTCGTTTTGTGGAATAACTTTGCGTTAAAATGTGTGTGCAAAATTTCAATCCGATCGGTTGTATAGTTTCCGAGAATTTTTCGAGTAAAATGCGAGGAAATTTCGAGTAAAATGCGTTTAAAGTTTGAGAAGCATTTGTCCGTTTGCATATACGTGCTATGTGCCCGGGGATCCGAGTCGGAGCGTTCAAAAAATTCTATCTCCGTCAGTTTTTCTCGGAACGACTTGAAATTTTTGTAGACCTGTGTAATTGGTGACAAAATTTAGATTTAAAATGAATAAATGGGAAAAAAAAGCTTCGCTTCTTCCGGGCGTCCCATGCCGGCTCTAATTTTGTATATATATTATTGGTTCATCATCCTTCAATCTAAGTTTTTGTTTATAAAAATTGTTTGTAGTTCTTTATTCGGTTTCTATTAATGCACTACGGTCAGTACACTCAAGTGGTCCTTATGAAACCAGTCACCTGCCTGTTAGTTAATCTTAAAAATAATACGATGAAATAAGCTACCAGCGTGCTGTCTGTAAGTTTACTTGCATGGGAATTAAGTGGGTTAGGATTAAAGTTTTTAGTTTAGGAAGACTATCTACATGTGCGACTATTGAGTACAAATCATTATAACTGCACACAGTACTCTAAAGGGTTCATGCAATTCAAAGGACGTTCTACAATGACGCAAAACTTAGAGTATATACGATCTAGTATTTCTACTCGGAACGTGGAAATTGAGCTGACCTAACAAGTCAGTACTTTCCACGTCACAGTGAATAAGGTTATAATTAAAAGCTAGCATAGTTATACGATTGGTCAAGGAGGGTACGTTAATTAGGAGAAGTCTACTGCAATATGAGGGTAATCTCTATTCAGTATCCCAGTTTAAGTCGCGTAAGTTTCCCAGATAGCTCGGGGACGGCCAGAGTACGCCTAGTAAAATTAGTCCGAATGGTAGCTGTAAGAGAAGCTGCCCGTTTCCCAATTAGAACAGAGAAGAGAATTCAGTTGACCTAAGTAGGTTTGGATCGTTTATTCAGGGATTCTGTGACAGAGTTCAGATACGTAATATCCGTCTGCTAGCGGTAGCTCGGGACTCGCAAATCCGGAGATTCGGTTCGCCCAAAAAGTGACTTTGGCTGCTGACTACTGGAAGTTACTGCTAGAGGCTTACCGCTTCCGATCGTTGTCGGCCGCTAAGTGATTTCCTATGGCCAGGGCCCCGCATTATATAGACCCTGGCGTGTTCTAGTGTGCCCCTAGCTGCCGGTATGACCCTTTTTTGGCGCGCGCGAATTACAGTATAGGGGATGAATACTGTGTCCAGTCCAATGAGTCTGATGGATATCTGCGGTGTCTTCTAGTAATTCTCCCGGTTACAAATAATAATAATAAATTTCATTTAGAAAAATTTTTAAATCTAATGCATATAAATGGACAGACACCCAGACGGACATATATAGGAACCTACAGAGGGGAATGAGGTTATGGTTAATGAAAAATGCTGCACAACAATGTTCATCTAAATTAAAATTGCTTTAATTTTAAAACTTTAGGGTTCCATATTAGCTGCTCCATTTCGATTTGCTAGCGCTGTCACTTTGAGTAGCAGGGCCTTAACAGTAAAATTTAAAACTTTGTGCAATGCTCTGCTCCGAGATTTCTGACTTGTTAACTATAGCCAAGTGCTACAGCAGAAAATTTTAGAAAATGCTCTGGGGATTAGTAGCCTTAGTAAAAATTTTAGAGCAAGATGAGAAAAGAGCAAATGGAATTTTAGTATGTGCTACGCTATGCAAACCCTGCATACAGGTATACATATAACGAAACTTATATATTAATAGTAAGTTCACCAAAAGACTTACAATGACGATTAACAACGTTTTTACACTAACTTATTATTAAACAGATTTGTTAAACGCTATTTTTTTAATTCATAATAAACAACCATTCTTAGACGAATGCGAATTGCCTTTGCATAAATGACCATAAATGTTATTATATAATTACATTATGTTACGGAATTGCTTATGTTTAGGTCAGTGGTCCACTGTGCCGCCTCTTGTACTTCCGCGCTCACCTATTCGTATGCTGCCGCCTTCTGGAGCTTGGTCCCCAGGTTTTGAACCGAAGCCCCCGGTCCAACTTTTTTGTGAGCGTAGTCGGAGGAACAGTAGAAATGTTCTAAGAAATTTTTTTTTTTTAAGTGACCTTATGATTAATGTGTTGAAATACAAAATTTAAACGATACTATAAATAATAATAATAAGTGTTCAAAGATGAAACCGAATATAATTTAGAGATTGATCATTGACCACTGACCGCAGTGTAGACGTGTTTTTGATCGCTCTGCCGAAAGACTTCCAAAAACTAACAAAGTGACAACCAAAATACAAGAAAAATAGCAAAAAGACGCGAGCCCGCTTACTGTTACCAGCGATTTTATGCTCAAGCAACGCTGCCATTACTCAGTCGTTGAGTTCACAATGCCAGTCCTCTCTCCCCCTTATCGATGCACCGTGTAGTTTGGCTTGTGCAAAATGTCAACGAAAAAAATAACTTTAACGTCTGCCGCTACCCAGTGGCCTATCTCAACACCGCAAGTTTTTCTATTTCTTCCTTCCAAATGATCGGTCGTGTTTTTTTCTAGCGCTTTCGTTTTGTGGAATAACTTTGCGTTAAAATGTGTGTGCAAAATTTCAATCCGATCGGTTGTATAGTTTCCGAGAATTTTTCGAGTAAAATGCGTTTAAAGTTTGAGAAGCATTTGTCCGTTTGCATATACGTGCTATGTGCCCGGGGATCCGAGTCGGAGCGTTCAAAAAATTCTATCTCCGTCAGTTTTTCTCGGAACGACTTGAAATTTTTGTAGACCTGTGTAATTGGTGACAAAATTTAGATTTAAAATGAATAAATGGGAAAAAAAAGCTTCGCTTCTTCCGGGCGTCCCATGCCGGCTCTAATTTTGTATATATATTATTGGTTCATCATCCTTCAATCTAAGTTTTTGTTTATAAAAATTGTTTGTAGTTCTTTATTCGGTTTCTATTAATGCACTACGGTCAGTACACTCAAGTGGTCCTTATGAAACCAGTCACCTGCCTGTTAGTTAATCTTAAAAATAATACGATGAAATAAACTACCAGCGTGCTGTCTGTAAGTTTACTTGCATGGGAATTAAGTGGGTTAGGATTAAAGTTTTTAGTTTAGGAAGACTATCTACATGTGCGACTATTGAGTACAAATCATTATAACTGCACACAGTACTCTAAAGGGTTCATGCAATTCAAAGGACGTTCTACAATGACGCAAAACTTAGAGTATATACGATCTAGTATTTCTACTCGGAACGTGGAAATTGAGCTGACCTAACAAGTCAGTACTTTCCACGTCACAGTGAATAAGGTTATAATTAAAAGCTAGCATAGTTATACGATTGGTCAAGGAGGGTACGTTAATTAGGAGAAGTCTACTGCAATATGAGAGTAATCTCTATTCAGTATCCCAGTTTAAGTCGCGTAAGTTTCCCAGATAGCTCGGGGACGGCCAGAGTACGCCTAGTAAAATTAGTCCGAGTGGTAGCTGTCAGAGAAGCTGCCCGTTTCCCAATGAGAACAGAGAAGAGAATTCAGTTGACCTAAGTAGGTTTGGATCGTTTATTCAGGGATTCTGTGACAGAGTTCAGATACGTAATATCCGTCTACTAGCGGTAGCTCGGGACTCGCAAATCCGGAGATTCGGTTCGCCCAAAAAGTGACTTTGGCTGCTGACTACTGGAAGTTACTGCTAGAGGCTTACCGCTTCCGATCGTTGTCGGCCGCTAAGTGATTTCCTATGGCCAGGGCCCCGCATTATATAGACCCTGGCGTGTTCTAGTGTGCCCCTAGCTGCCGGTATGACCCTTTTTTGGCGCGCGCGAATTACAGTATAGGGGATGAATACTGTGTCCAGTCCAATGAGTCTGATGGATATCTGCGGTGTCTTCTAGTAATTCTCCCGGTTACAAATAATATGAACCTTCCTTTTCTCTGGTCAAATTTATAATAAACGTTTATTGTGTTCTAAACTCTGAAGTGACTTATGAAATAAAGAATGTATATAAGAGAATGAATGGAATGGAATGGGAATGGGAATGGGAAATGCATAGTTAGCAGATTGGAGTCGGGAACGAGAATCTGCTGCATCGATGGTTTCGTGTAGCTTTTCTGTTTTAGCGAATGGCTTTCGCTTCGGCTCGTTTCCAAGCTCAGCGTTTATGTATCCAGTCCGGGTTGATGACCATTCATCTAAGTCGCTGAGGTTTGGGGGCGGCGGTGTGGCCGCAACAATGTGTGCTGTAACTCCTCCCCCCCGAGAGTGGAGAGAGGGCCACAACGGAGGAATGGCCGGCTCCACAAAAGCAGGAACAGTGGGGGGATGCGGCAAGAAGATGGTCCTTGTTTTATGGCATAGTCGAAGGGTGATAATGAGGATAAGGATCAAAAATATCGCTGAATACATGGCTGTGAATTTATAGTATGTTGTAACGTTCATGTTGGTGATTCTTCCAGCTGTTGACTTGGCTTCTAGATGTAGTTTCTCCAGTGATAAAGGTCTTATCGTCTGATTTCTTGATATCTTGACGACTGGTGGAAGTATGAAGGTGAAGTGGTCGTTCTCTACTATCTCCTTGTCGCTGTATTCGATGTTGTTTATCCACACGGTGCAGTTTGTGTACCGTATTATGAATGAGCCGTTTAATTACGTAAGTAAGTAGATTTGAGGGTAAGATTTTTTCCGTTAAAAATAAAAATAAATCCTTTTTCTGCTTCGAATATGTCCATCTTATGACCGGCATCTATTACATCGCATTTCGTTTCCTTAGCATTGTTGATGATATCCGATAAACAACCATTGTTTTGTGTTGGCAGTTCTGTGTGGATTTTTGGGCAGAAGAATTCTTGTTCTACCTTAAGGCAGCTTTCGCGAAATTGGTATAAGATGTTGTTGTCGTGGGCCAAAAATTCAGGGGAGATGATGAAGTGTGAATTGTTTAGGGGTGTTTAGGTGAGGGTCCGTTGTGCCGCCGCTCATCTAAGCTTAAGAGCCCATCCGTGCTGAAGAGCGCATCCGCGCTGAAGAGCGCATCCGCCCTCGCCCCTCTATGCACAATCTGGCACTCTCTCTCTCTCGGGTTTAAATGCAGCAGCCGATCGTCCGCTCTGGCTGTAGCGGCCTTTTTTTTTCCTTATGTTAAGCTTGCTAAGTTAGTTCAATGTATGCAGCGTAATAAAGCTGACGCGAATGCACTTGAATTTTACCACGACGCCCCCGACTTTCTACTTTCGAGCCTCCGGGTTGGTTTTCGTTTTGCGACGTGGGATTTCTTTTTCTGTGCCTTCTGGAATCTTTTGCGGCAGCATCGCCTACCAACATTTGGTCCTTCGAGTCGGATATTTTTGGATATTTTACCAGCAGTTCCAGGCATAAGATAAGTACGACATTTTTCCGTCTTCGTCTCTCTGACGGTCTTCAGCAGTGGTCCGAACATTAAATTTCGTTCACACTGCTGCAAGATTTTTTTCCTTCCGTGTCAACTTCAAGTCCGAGTTTTCCGACACAACGGCAGTTTGAGAATTTTCTACTCTTCTTCGTCTTCAAATTCTGCAAATTTTCCATCCGTCTCCGTTTTGTGTGCTTCGCCATATTCCCCGCCGTTTTCGGCCTCTCCGTTATTCGCTACTCCGCTATTCGCTTGCCAACGGTCGAGGTATATGTGCAGCCATATACATACATACATACAAACATACATATTTTTTTGGTGCAATTAATCCGCAAAAAAGTGAACAGTGAAATTGTGTGGTGACAAAAAGAAGGCATAATTAATATTGGCCAGCCGGTGTGAATTAGTTCCGGAAATTTCCAATATTTTTATTATAATTTGTTTTAATTATTTTAATTTAATTATTATTATTTATTATTTTTTAATTATTTTTATTTATTTTAATTTATTTATTTAATATTTTTTTTCCCCCAATTAGTGCCATTTTTACACCACATAACTTTTCTGTTCCCCCAGTTATACAGTCCACTTATCAACGCTCCACTGTGCCAACATATGCCCTACATGCCCTTACATATCTCCGTATTAAATGCATGCCCATATATACTCCAATATATTTTCTGCCTCCGATTTCAGAAATTAATAAAATTATAATAAAACGAATATTAAAACGACATCTCACTGCAAATTGTGTTCCTAAAAAATTTAAAATCAGCCGCTGCAGCAATTAATTAACGATCAAGTTTTCAACTCAACCTGTGCGGATCCATAAGAGTAATTCCGCCAATTAATTAATAAATTAATTAAAAATTTAATTTTTTATTAATTATTAAATTATCAAGTTTCCGTCCGAACTAAAGCCGAGGTTTCAAATCCACCTTTCCGGCTCCATAATAATTAAATCCGACGACAATTAGTCAAAAATTAATTATTATTAATTATTTATTTTTTATTAAATCCAAGCCAAGGTCAAGTCAATTAATTTCGAAAATAGTTGAGAATTATCTACGAAAATATCTACGTACGAGCCACATTTATATAAATATACATTTATAAATTGTCATCATTTTTGTTTTCCGAACGAGCACGAATTTCCCGGTACTTGTCTATTTTCCGTGCCTCCAACGCTGATTCTACGCCGCATCAGGCAACATCCGCCCACAATCTCAACAAACTTCGTCTCCTTTTGTGTTTTTTGGCTCCTGAAGTTTTTTCCACATTTGAATTGTGCCGCAAATTCTGTCCTTTCGACGCCGCCGCCTAGATTCCAAATAGTTCCTTATAGTTGCATTTTATCCGCGATCTCACCTTTCTCATCACATTAGTGTGACCAGCCACTGCTTCGCACGAGGCACCTATTGCGCAAGTCAATCGAGAAGAGCTATGAGAGCTGCTCCGATCTACTAGCCGTGTCCGACGACAATACGGCCACCTCGACAGTGCTGGAATCGAAGTACAGCTACTGCTACTCCGTCTATTCGAGGTGTATCGCCCAGCTTCAGGAGCAAATTGCCTCCCAATCCACTCAGGCTTCCGTTAATATCCACACGCCCGCGTCTACAGGCTGCCGGTTACCGCCAGTGGACACCGAGGTCTTTGCGGGTGATTATCTTCGGTGGCCCACCTTCAGAGACTTGTTTACGGCCATTTACATCCAAAACTCGCGGCTCACCCCGGTAGAGAAGTTGTTCCACTTGCTGTCCAAAACAAGTGGTGATGCACACGCTATTGTTTCGAAGGCTCCGCTTACCCATGAGGGGTTTGTCGCAGCATGGCAAAGCCTTACAGACCGCTTTGAAAACCGGCGGCTATTGGTCAATAGCCAGTTGAAGATCCTTTTCAACATCCAGGCTATTTCTCAAGAGTCCGGGGTCGCGCTGAAGGAGCTGCAAGCCACCATTCAGAGTTGTCTGACAGCTCTAGAAATGTCCTCCATCAATGTTGAGGCTTGGGACTGTCTCCTGGTGTTTATGATTTCCTCAAAGCTCCCCAAAGTCACACTTTCTATGTGGGAGCAATCCGTACATAACAAGGCCGAAATTCCAACATGGAAGGAATTAGATAACTTCCTGACAGTGCGCCATCGCACTCGGGAGGCCATCGACGACGTCAGGCCCAGTGGCTCCGGGCAATTTCCGCCAAGGTCGGGACTTCCTACTGCACGAGCGCCCATACCTGCTTCACATGCCACAGCCGACACCACACCCTCCTGCACCGCGGCAATCCGTTCGCTACCGCTCCAAGTCTGCCTTCGCCAGCAAGGGCTCGACCCGCACAGACTGCCAGAAGCACAAACGGCTCAGAGGATCAGTCGGATTTGCAGGTGTGTTTCGCCTCCGGGTCAGGAGCCGTCCTTCTGGGCACGGCCCTTATCAACGTGTGCCATTTGGGGTGCAGCTTCCAGGCACGAGCACTGATAGACTCAGGGTCCGAAGCCACTTTCATAACGGAACGACTGTTCAACCTTGTCAAGCTTCCTTTCAAGACGATTCAAGCCCAAGTTTCCGGCCTTAATCAGACCATTTCCGCGCAGTCTACTAAATTGTGCCATTTCTCCATTCGGTCGCCGTCTAGACCCGGGCTACAGTTAAAGACTGCGGCTTACGTTCTTCCGCAGTTGGCAGGAAATCTGCCATCATTTCCGATTCCGCGAGATCGTCTCAAGGGGCTGCCCAAAATTCCCCTGGCGGACCCCAACTTCTTTGAGAGCTTCCAAGTCGATGTGCTAATAGGATCTGACATTCTTCCGTCCATTCTCCTCGGTAATTCCAAGGCTAACATCTGCGGGTCGCTTCTCGGTCAGGAGACCATTTTTGGATGGGTGCTGACAGGCCCATTATCTCCAGCCAACCCCCACAGCGTGTCCGTTTTTTCCACACGAGTTGCCCGTAGCCTCGGTGACTCACTGGATCAGCTCCTCACCAAATTCTGGGAGGTGGAAGATGTGCCCACACAGATCAGTTTGGAGTCGGATTCAGTTTGCGAGCACAATTTTGTCCAGACGACGAGATGGGATGAGTGTGGCAAGTACGTTGTGACGCTCCCCTTACGCGACCCCGAGCAGAAGGGTTCCGAGCTATCGGCTTCACGGTCCTTTGCTCTTGCTCAGTTCCTGCGTAATGAGCAGCGCTTGAAGAGGGATCCGCCCCTTAAGGCCCGCTATGACTCTGTAATCCAGGAATACATCGACTTAGGCCACATGACCGAGGTTTCTCCCGCGAGCAGTTCCGCTACCTACTATCTTCCACATCATGCCGTCTTCAAGCCCGAAAGCACGATCACAAAAGTGCGGGTAGTCTTCAATGCTTCGAGCCCGTCCGCAAACGGGACCAGTCTGAACGACATTCTTTACGCGGGCCCGGTCCTACAATCCGACCTGACGATTCAAATCCTAAAGTGGCGATACTTTAGGTTTGTCTTCAACGCCGACATCGAGAAGATGTATCGGCAAATTTGGATAGACCCCAAGCATACTCCGCTCCAACGTATTTTGTTTCGTAATCCCGATGGGGATATCCGCGACTACGAATTAAAAACGGTCACCTTCGGTGTCAATTGTGCCCCATTCCTAGCGATACGTGTCCTGCAGCAGCTCGCTGACGACGAAGAGTTCAAGTATCCGCAGGCAAGCCAAATTATCCGGCAATTTATGTACGTCGAAGACGTTCTCGCGGGGGCAGACTCCAAAGCCGAAGCCCAAGCTGCGATTCGGAAGCTAAAGGAGGCCCTAGAGTCGGCAGGGTTTCCTTTTAGGAAATGGACGTCGAATAGCAAGGCGATCCTGGTCGACATTCCGAGCGACCACCTCCTTCGTGCTGATTTCCTCGATATCGATGCAGAGAGCACGGCCAAGACACTCGGCGTGCGGTGGAAAGCGACGACTGATGAGTTCTTCTTTGTTCCGCCAGAATTGACTTCTGGCTCGTCATTCACGAAGCGCCAAGTCCTCTCCCAAATTGCCAAATTGTTCGATCCAGCAGGTTTGCTCGCTCCTTTCATTATCCGGGCGAAAATGTTCATGCAGGACATTTGGCTTCTGGATCTAGGGTGGGACGACGCCCTCCCTCAAGATTTCTGTCAGCGATGGGTTGACTTCCTGAAGAATTACTCGGTGCTCGATCAGATTCGTGTTCCTCGATGGGTCTCGTTCCGACCACACCTAAAGGTCGAGCACCACGGGTTCTGCGACGCTTCACAGAAGGCGTATGGCGCAGCAATTTACGTCCGTGTCGAGGTTGGGTCTACGGTAATAGTGAACCTGCTGACTGCAAAGACTCGAGTGGCCCCAGTTAAAACGGTGTCGCTCCCTCGGCTAGAGCTGTGCGGTGCCCTGTTGTTGTCGGAGATGGCCACCGCCGTTCTGCCAAAGGTGCCAGGTGCCGCGTCCGCCCTATACTGTTGGACGGACTCGACTATTGTCCTCGCTTGGCTGCAGAAGCCAGCGTGTCAGTGGACGACGTTCGTGGCCAACCGAGTGACCAAAATCACCCAGTTCACCGACGTGCAGAAATGGGCACATGTCCGATCCGAGCACAACCCTGCAGATCTCACTAGCCAGGGCGTAGCTCTCCATGATCTTGCGGACAACCAGTTGTGGTGGCACGGTCCTGACTGGATGCAAAGGCCTCGCAGCGATTGGCCCACTCAAGGCAATGATGCCCCTGTGACTGAACTCGAGAAGCGAACAGTCAAGGTCCATGTCGCGAAGGCGCCCCCCGAAGATCTTCTTGACATTTTTCCACGCTCGACAAGGCATTACGAGTCCTTGTCTATGTTTATCGCTTCATCCAGTGCGCGCGGAAGATTCGATCTCCGTGCGAAGAGCACCTGACAGCTAATGAGATTACGTCGGCTGAACGTCTTCTAGTTTCCGTCACTCAGCGCAGACACTTCGTTTCTGAGATGGGCTGCTTAAGCGAAAAGCGTCCATCAGTATCATTCAAAATCTGAACCCTTTCAAGGATTCGCAAGGCGTTATGAGAGCCTATGGCCGGGTCACGTCCTCTGAACTTCTCCAATATGACGAACGGCATCCTATAATCCTTCCGTACGACTGCCATCTGTCTCGACTCCTTGTTCAATTTACGCATCGCATCACGCTGCATGGTGGCAATCAGCTGATGATCCGTCTGATCCGGGCCAAATTCTGGATTCCAAGGGTGAGGAATTTGGTCAAGTCCGTCGTCTATTCTTGTAAAGTATGTGTCATCCACAAGAAGAAGCTGCAGACGCAACTCATGGGAGAGCTACCTAAGGAACGGACGGGTGTGGATTATGCCGGTCCTTTCGAGATAAAAAACTATACGGGGCGAGCCTGCCTCATCACAAAAGGGTATGTGTTGGTGTTTGTGTGTTTCTCCACTAAGGCCATCCATTTAGAGCCTACGTCGGACCTCACGACCGAAAAATTTCTGGCTGCTTTCGCTCGGTTCGTGTCCCGGAGAGGATGCCCCCGTCAAGTGCATTCGGACAACGGGAAGACCTTTGTGAGGGCAGCGGCCCTACTATCTCGCGAATTTCTCCAGAGCCTAAAAGGGGCTGTGACTGGTGCATATAGTCACCAGCAGCTTCTCTTGCATTTCATTCCTCCGGGAGCCCCCCACATGGGGGGCCTGTGGGAGGCAAGCGTCAAGAGCTTCAAGACCTTGTTCTACAAGTCCACCGCCAAGCGGAAATACACCATTGAGGAGCTGGCTACTCTTCTGGCGAGGGTCGAGGCGTGCCTGAATTCGCGGCCGCTGCTGATCTGTTGGCGCTTACACCCGGGCACTTTCTTGTGGGAGGTCCCCTTCTCGCCACGGTTGAACCCGAGTTTAAGGGGGACATCACGTCCATTATTAACCGCTGGCAGAACCTGAAGGCTCTTCAGCAGCAATTTCGGCTCCGATGGAAGGAAGAGTACCTCAAGGAGCTCCATAAGAGGAATAAGTGGCGAGCCCCTACGAGGAATCTCCGCGTTGGGGATATGGTGGTCATCAAGGAGGACAACCTTCCGTCCAATGAGTGGCGATTTGTCAAACCCTGTCTGGGTTGACGCGGTGTATCCAGGATCCGATGGCCATGTCCGCGTGATCGACATCCGCACCGCGCGAGGGCTCGTCAAGCGGCCCGTTGCTAAGGTCGTGCTTCTTCCGATGGAAGCGTCCGCCTGCCCACAATAATTATGCATTTCTTCCGCTCCAATGTTCCTGTCCATTGTACTGTCTCGTAGCTCTGCTCGTAATTCCAAATCGAAATTCACACCAATTCTGATAACGTTGTTTTGTTTCTTCATCATATTTCCGCCAGTCATATTCAGCACGATGTCGCCACGTCCACGCAGCGCCCAGTCACTGGAAAGCAGATGTACTCGAGGTACACAGTCCTACCGATGTCGAGTCTACAGTGGGATCCATCCGTTGAAGAAATGTCGGCGCTTTCTACGACTCAATGCCGAGAAGCGGCTCCGAGCGGTCCTCGTGAACCGGTATTGCTCCAGCTGCCTGGCTCACGAGCACTCCGACGGATCGTGTTGGCGTGGGGACTGCTGTAGGACGTGTGGTCAGGATCACCACTCACTGCTGCACGTCGTGGAGAAGCCGCGGGCTCGGCGCCAGCCGCGTCAAGAGGAGCACCAGTCACGGAGTGCGGGAGGCAGTACACGGAGTGTCTCAGCTGGCGCTCGGCCGTCATCCGCCAACTCCCGGCGCGGTTCGGGTTCTTCTCGGCCTGCGTCCGCCACTTTCCGGCATCCACAAGCCCGGCGCTTGTCGGCAACTCCTCGGCATTCTTCCGCCACTGGTCGGCAGTCTTCAGATGCTCCACGGCCTTCGGCCGCCACTCATCGGGTGCCGTCCACCGCTCGTCCGCCCGCGTCATCCGCGCCCAGGCAATTTTCCGCCTCTCGTCAAGGGCCCCCGCAGGACGCGACCACTGCGCCCACCCTAACGTCGCTGCTGCAGCGGAACAGCGTTAACGTGTTGCCGACTGCGCTAGTGCGCATTGACACCGGGACCCGGATCTTCGACACGGGGGCCCTCATCGACCCGTGTACGTCCTCGAACTGCATCGACGCATCGCTAGCGGCGTGTTTCCGTCTCCCCACTACCAGCGTGGGGGACGAACAAGTTTGTTCGGCCACCGTGGGTTCCAGAATCGATGATAGCGTTCGGCTAGAGGTCGTGTTTAAAATCGAGCATCACGTGCGCGTTCGTACGCCGTCTCGAGAGCTGAGCGAGGCGGTGCGTGCCCACTACCGAGGCGTGACATTGGCGGATGAGCGGTTCTATCTGCCAGCGACGATCTCCGTTGTCTTGGGCGCGGATATGTACCCGCGGATCATGCAGCCGGGCTTCCTGAAGATCTAGGACGGACTGCCGGTGGCCCAGAGCACCGTGTTTGGTTGGGTCGTGTCCGGAGCCTGTCACCAACCGTAACGACGAGGGATCTGTTGCAACCCGAGTGATTGCAAGGGGGGCGGGATGTTTAGGTGAGGGGCCGTTGTGCCGGCGCTCATCTAAGCTTAAGAGCCCATCCGCGCTGAAGAGCGCATCCGCGCTGAAGAGCGCATCCGCGCTGAAGAGCGCATCCGCGCTGAAGAGCGCATTCACGCTCGCCCCTCTATGCACAATCTGGCACTCTCTCTCTCTCGGGTTTAAATGCAGCAGGCGTCGCCGATCGTCCGCTCTGGCTGTAGCGGCCTTTTTTATACCCTTGCAGGGTATATTAGTTTCAGTCAAAAGTTTGCAACGCAGTGAAGGAGGCATCTCCGAACCTAAAAGTATATATATTCTTGATTAGGATCAACAGCCGAGTCGATCTAGCCATGTCCGTCTGTCCGTCTGTCCGTTTCTACGCAAACTAGTCCCTCAGTTTTAAAGCTATCTGAATGAAACTTTGCAGTTAGGCTTCTATATACTCTCACTCGTACATATGTCGGAACAGGCCGGAACGGGCCGGATCGGACGACTATACCATATAGCTGCCATAGGAACAATCGGAAAAATCTACGAAAAAAAATTATAACTTTGTCAGTTTTCAACATATTTTCACCAAATTTGATATTTGCCCATTTAGTATTATTTCCGAATTTCGATTTTAACTTCATGACAATCGGCTGACTATACCATATAGCTTCCATAGGAACAATCAGGAAAATAAAAGAAAAATTCACAACTTTGTCAGTTTTCAACATATTTTCACCAAATTTGATAGTTACCCATATTTTAGTATTCCTGAATTTCGATTTTAATTTCATGACAATCGGCTGACTATACCCTATAGCTTCCATAGGAACAATCAGGAAAATAAAAGAAAAAACCATAACTTTGTCAGTTTTCAACATATTTTCACCAAATTTGATATTTAGCCATATTTTATTATTCCTGAATTTCGATTTTAACTTCATGACAATCGGCTGACTATACCATATAGCTTCCATACGAACAATCAGGAAAATAAAAGAAAAATTCACAACTTTGTCAGTTTTCAACATATTTTCACCAAATTTGATAGTTACCCATATTTTAGTATTCCTGAATTTCGATTTTAATTTCATGAAAATCGGCTGACTATACCCTATAGCTTCCATAGGAACAATCAGGAAAATAAAAAAAAAAACCATAGAAAAACAAAAAAAAAAAAAAAAACCATAGCTTAGCCATGTTTCAAAACATTGCCATCAAATTTGAGATTTGGCAACAAATTATTATTTCAGAATTTCGTTTTTAATTTTTTGTTTAAACTCTGCAAGGGTATACAAATTTCGGTGAGCCGAAGTTAGCTTCCTTTCTTGTTTTTTCCTTATGTTAAGCTAGCTAAGTTAGTTCAATGTATGCAGCGTAATAAAGCTGACGCGAATGCCCTTGAATTTTACCACGACGCCCCCGACTTTCTACTTTCGAGTCTCCGGGTTGGTTTTCGTTTTGCGACGTGGGATTTCTTTTTCTGTGCCTTCTGGAATCTTTTGCGGCAGCATAGCCCCCCAACAAGGGGTAAGGGTATTATGTGGGTGAAGTTATACATTCGTGTATTAAAAATTGGTATCTTAACATTAAATAGTAATTTGGTTTTGAAAGTATAACATGATGGTGTAAGAATGTTGTAAATGTGCTCATCTAATTGTATATTTATATTTTGTGTGCTTAACATATTCCTTATGGTGTATATTTGTTGTTTATTAAACAACAATTTTGGGATTAAACCCAACTTGCTGGCCAAAAGACTCAGCAATATTGTTAATATGTTCCGTCAGAGTGTCAATGTTGTAGTTTATTCGGTTAATATATTGAAGGGTGTAGATGTTTTCCCTATCTTCCCGAAGCTCTTTGAAAATATCATTTTTTGCTGAGTCCAAGAAGGATTGTAATTTAACTTGTTCCTTATTGATGTGTTCTGTAATGTTGTTGAATCTAATGATAACTTGTTTATCGAAATTTGCCTGTTTTTCGTGCTCTTTCTTTAAAAAGTCTGAAGTATCCCCTTATGTTTTTATTTCCGCGAGGATGTTTTTCCCGTCGTTATCATCTAAGTTGCCCGAAATTGATTTAAGAATAGTTCCCAAGCCATTGATTAGGCCTCTTTTCCTTCTCACATGTGGTAGTAAGGTATCTATTCTGTCCTCTAGTTGTTGTAGTTTTACTTTTATTATTTCTCTTGAGACTTCAAAAGTTTCGTCCAGTCTTAGAGCTTTTAATGTGTCCCTTATTCCGGAAAGGCGTGCTTTGAAATCCTGGACATCTACAATATGGGTTAGGATTTTATGACTTTGTGTTATGTGAGCGTTTTCCAGGTGAATGAATGCAAGGGGTGAGGATCCGTTGAGTCTTTCCAAAGAGAAGGACTGTGCGGCTGAATGAGTCGTTCTGGAATGAATCAGGTGTGCGGAGTGTTATTATTTTTCGGAATTGTTTTCCTTGTTTTCTGTTTATATAGTTTCTGTTGTCTAGTGGTTAATAGTGTGACCCCTTTGTCGGCTCTGACTTTGTGTAGGGAGAATCTAGGTGTTAGCTTGTTTCTCCTATTTTCCTTCCTAAAAATACCGTCGTCGGCTTCGACTTCGATCGGTGGTTCCCTGTCCTCGTTTAGTTTAGTCAATCTCTTGTCCGTTTTGTTATTAAGGTGTTCCTGTATTTTGGGATATAATTCCCTTCTGAATTCATTTAGTTTTGCCAAGTAGTCGTGGTGGTTATTGAATTTGATGGTTTTTTCGAATATGTGGGTTCTGCCATGAAAATGTTCAAATGGTGTATGAGAAGTACTAGAGTGAATTGCATTCTTGTAAGTTGTTACTACTTCCGAAAATATTTCGGCATGGTCAGATTCAAGTTGGAGTTCCTTCCTGCGGTTTTCTACAATTCTATATAGCTCGGTGAATGTCGAATGAAGTCTTTCAACGGGTGCATTTCCCGTTGATTGTTGAAAAGAGGTAATGTGAACATCCATGTTGTATTGAGTCAGAAAATCGGTGAATAAATTCCCCGAAAATTCTGCGCCCTTATCGAAAACCAATTTCTTCGGTAATTGAATTTCTTCTTTAATTGAATTCCTGTTAGCTAATGGGTATGCCTGTGCAAATTTGGAAAATTTGTCGATGATGGTCAGATTATTTGTGTTGTTGAATGTATAAATGTCGATATGAACAACATCTAAAGGCCCTGTCGGTGCTGGTGGAGCTTGCATGAAAGGTCTGCCGTATTTAAGCGTTAGGCAAACATCGCAATCTTTGATTACTTGGGTGATCATTTCTTTCCTTTCTTGTTTTTTCCTTATGTTAAGCTAGCTAAGTTAGTTCAATGTATGCAGCGTAATAAAGCTGACGCGAATGCCCTTGAATTTTACCACGACGCCCCCGACTTTCTACTTTCGAGCCTCCGGGTTGGTTTTCGTTTTGCGACGTGGGATTTCTTTTTCTGTGCCTTCTGGAATCTTTTGCGGCAGCATCGCCCCCCAACAAGGGGTAAGGGTATTATGTGGGTGAAGTTATACATTCGTGTTTTAAAAATTGGTATCTTAACATTAAATAGTAATTTGGTTTTGAAAGTATAACATGATGGTGTAAGAATGTTGTAAATGTGCTCATCTAATTAAATATTAATATTTTGTGTGCTTAACATATTCCTTATGGTGTATATTTGTTGTTTATTAAACAACAATTTTGGGATTAAACCCAACTTGCTGGCCAAAAGACTCAGCAATATTGTAAATATGTTCCGTCAGAGTGTCAATGTTGTAGTTTATTCGGTTAATATATTGAAGGGTGTAGATGTTTTCCCTATCTTCCCGAAGCTCTTTGAAAATATCATTTTTTGCTGAGTCCAAGAAGGATTGTAATTTAACTTGTTCCTTATTGATGTGTTCTGTAATGTTGTTGAATCTAATGATAACTTGTTTATCGAAATTTGCCTGTTTTTCGTGCTCTTTCTTTAAAAAGTCTGAAGTATCCCCTTATGTTTTTATTTCCGCGAGGATGTTTTTCCCGTCGTTATCATCTAAGTTGCCCGAAATTGATTTAAGAATAGTTCCCAAGCCATTGATTAGGCCTCTTTTCCTTCTCACATGTGGTAGTAAGGTATCTATTCTGTCCTCTAGTTGTTGTAGTTTTACTTTTATTATTTCTCTTGAGACTTCAAAAGTTTCGTCCAGTCTTAGAGCTTTTAATGTGTCCCTTATTCCGGAAAGGCATGCTTTGAAATCCTGGACATCTACAATATGGGTTAGGATTTTATGACTTTGTGTTATGTGAGCGTTTTCCAGGTGAATGAATGCAAGGGGTGAGGATCCGTTGAGTCTTTCCAAAGAGAAGGACTGTGCGGCTGAATGAGTCGTTCTGGAATGAATCAGGTGTGCGGAGTGTTATTATTTTTCGGAATTGTTTTCCTTGTTTTCTGTTTATATAGTTTCTGTTGTCTAGTGGTTAATAGTGTGACCCCTTTGTCGGCTCTGACTTTGTGTAGGGAGAATCTAGGTGTTAGCTTGTTTCTCCTATTTTCCTTCCTAAAAATACCGTCGTCGGCTTCGACTTCGATCGGTGGTTCCCTGTCCTCGTTTAGTTTAGTCAATCTCTTGTCCGTTTTGTTATTAAGGTGTTCCTGTATTTTGGGATATAATTCCCTTCTGAATTCATTTAGTTTTGCCAAGTAGTCGTGGTGGTTATTGAATTTGATGGTTTTTTCGAATATGTGGGTTCTGCCATGAAAATGTTAAAATGGTGTATGAGAAGTGCTAGAGTGAATTGCATTCTTGTAAGTTGTTACTACTTCCGAAAATATTTCGGCATGGTCAGATTCAAGTTGGAGTTCCTTCCTGCGGTTTTCTACAATTCTATATAGCTCGGTGAATGTCGAATGAAGTCTTTCAACGGGTGCATTTCCCGTTGATTGTTGAAAAGAGGTAATGTGAACATCCATGTTGTATTGAGTCAGAAAATCGGTGAATAAATTCCCCGAAAAATCTGCGCCCTTATCGAAAACCAATTTCTTCGGTAATTGAATTTCTTCTTTAATTGAATTCCTGTTAGCTAATGGGTATGCCTGTGCAAATTTGGAAAATTTGTCGATGATGGTCAGATTATTTGTGTTGTTGAATGTATAAATGTCGATATGAACAACATCTAAAGGCCCTGTCGGTGCTGGTGGAGCTTGCATGAAAGGTCTGCCGTATTTAAGCGTTAGGCAAACATCGCAATCTTTGATTACTTGGGTGATCATTTCTTTCATACGTGGGAAATAAATGTCTCTTTTGAGGTGGCTAAGGGTCTCGTCAATTCCTCTGTGATTGCTACTAAAGTGGTACGATTGGATTCTCCTCTTTTGTTCCTCTGGATCAGAAAGGTCGGTTAGAAGTGATGAGCAACGACAAATGTTATGCAGGTTATTTCCTGTGAAATAGTTTTTGTATGCTTCTTCAATTATACAGAAGATGCTGTCTGGTGCTAGGATGGCATTCGTCTTATTTGGCTTGAGGATGATCTGAAGTATGCTAGTGATTGAGTCGAACGTGTATTCTGGTTCCGAGAAGGTGCGTCTTAACTTATGAGGGAAAGGCGTTGTTAATTGTACCGGGATTGATGGCCCGATTTGGAAGATTGTTTGAATGTTGAAATAGTTTATTGGACCTGTGCGGATCCATAAGAGTAATTCCGCCAATTAATTAATAAATTAATTAAAAATTTAATTTTTTATTAATTATTAAATTATCAAGTTTCCGTCCGAACTAAAGCCGAGGTTTCAAATCCACCTTTCCGGCTCCATAATAATTAAATCCGACGACAATTAGTCAAAAATTAATTATTATTAATTATTTATTTTTTATTAAATCCAAGCCAAGGTCAAGTCAATTAATTTCGAAAATAGTTGAGAATTATCTACGAAAATATCTACGTACGAGCCACATTTATATAAATATACATTTATAAATTGTCATCATTTTTGTTTTCCGAACGAGCACGAATTTCCCGGTACTTGTCTATTTTCCGTGCCTCCAACGCTGATTCTACGCCGCATCAGGCAACATCCGCCCACAATCTCAACAAACTTCGTCTCCTTTTGTGTTTTTTGGCTCCTGAAGTTTTTTCCACATTTGAATTGTGCCGCAAATTCTGTCCTTTCGACGCCGCCGCCTAGATTCCAAATAGTTCCTTGTAGTTGCATTTTATCCGCGATCTCACCTTTCTCATCACATTAGTGTGACCAGCCACTGCTTCGCACGAGGCACCTAATGCGCAAGTCAATCGAGAAGAGCTATGAGAGCTGCTCCGATCTACTAGCCGTGTCCGACGACAATACGGCCACCTCGACAGTGCTGGAATCGAAGTACAGCTACTGCTACTCCGTCTATTCGAGGTGTATCGCCCAGCTTCAGGAGCAAGTTGCCTCCCAATCCACTCAGGCTTCCGTTAATATCCACACGCCCGCGTCTACAGGCTGCCGGTTACCGCCAGTGGACACCGAGGTCTTTGCGGGTGATTATCTTCGGTGGCCCACCTTCAGAGACTTGTTTACGGCCATTTACATCCAAAACTCGCGGCTCACCCCGGTAGAGAAGTTGTTCCACTTGCTGTCCAAAACAAGTGGTGATGCACACGCTATTGTTTCGAAGGCTCCGCTTACCCATGAGGGGTTTGTCGCAGCATGGCAAAGCCTTACAGACCGCTTTGAAAACCGGCGGCTATTGGTCAATAGCCAGTTGAAGATCCTTTTCAACATCCAGGCTATTTCTCAAGAGTCCGGGGTCGCGCTGAAGGAGCTGCAAGCCACCATTCAGAGTTGTCTGACAGCTCTAGAAATGTCCTCCATCAATGTTGAGGCTTGGGACTGTCTCCTGGTGTTTATGATTTCCTCAAAGCTCCCCAAAGTCACACTTTCTATGTGGGAGCAATCCGTACATAACAAGGCCGAAATTCCAACATGGAAGGAATTAGATAACTTCCTGACAGTGCGCCATCGCAATCGGGAGGCCATCGACGACGTCAGGCCCAGTGGCTCCGGGCAATTTCCGCCAAGGTCGGGACTTCCTACTGCACGAGCGCCCATACCTGCTTCACATGCCACAGCCGACACCACACCCTCCTGCACCGCGGCAATCCGTTCGCTACCGCTCCAAGTCTGCCTTCGCCAGCAAGGGCTCGACCCGCACAGACTGCCAGAAGCACAAACGGCTCAGAGGATCAGTCGGATTTGCAGGTGTGTTTCGCCTCCGGGTCAGGAGCCGTCCTTCTGGGCACGGCCCTTATCAACGTGTGCCATTTGGGGTGCAGCTTCCAGGCACGAGCACTGATAGACTCAGGGTCCGAAGCCACTTTCATAACGGAACGACTGTTCAACCTTGTCAAGCTTCCTTTCAAGACGATTCAAGCCCAAGTTTCCGGCCTTAATCAGACCATTTCCGCGCAGTCTACTAAATTGTGCCATTTCTCCATTCGGTCGCCGTCTAGACCCGGGCTACAGTTAAAGACTGCGGCTTACGTTCTTCCGCAGTTGGCAGGAAATCTGCCATCATTTCCGATTCCGCGAGATCGTCTCAAGGGGCTGCCCAAAATTCCCCTGGCGGACCCCAACTTCTTTGAGAGCTTCCAAGTCGATGTGCTAATAGGATCTGACATTCTTCCGTCCATTCTCCTCGGTAATTCCAAGGCTAACATCTGCGGGTCGCTTCTCGGTCAGGAGACCATTTTTGGATGGGTGCTGACAGGCCCATTATCTCCAGCCAACCCCCACAGCGTGTCCGTTTTTTCCACACGAGTTGCCCGTAGCCTCGGTGACTCACTGGATCAGCTCCTCACCAAATTCTGGGAGGTGGAAGATGTGCCCACACAGATCAGTTTGGAGTCGGATTCAGTTTGCGAGCACAATTTTGTCCAGACGACGAGATGGGATGAGTGTGGCAAGTACGTTGTGACGCTCCCCTTACGCGACCCCGAGCAGAAGGGTTCCGAGCTATCGGCTTCACGGTCCTTTGCTCTTGCTCAGTTCCTGCGTAATGAGCAGCGCTTGAAGAGGGATCCGCCCCTTAAGGCCCGCTATGACTCTGTAATCCAGGAATACATCGACTTAGGCCACATGACCGAGGTTTCTCCCGCGAGCAGTTCCGCTACCTACTATCTTCCACATCATGCCGTCTTCAAGCCCGAAAGCACGATCACAAAAGTGCGGGTAGTCTTCAATGCTTCGAGCCCGTCCGCAAACGGGACCAGTCTGAACGACATTCTTTACGCGGGCCCGGTCCTACAATCCGACCTGACGATTCAAATCCTAAAGTGGCGATACTTTAGGTTTGTCTTCAACGCCGACATCGAGAAGATGTATCGGCAAATTTGGATAGACCCCAAGCATACTCCGCTCCAACGTATTTTGTTTCGTAATCCCGATGGGGATATCCGCGACTACGAATTAAAAACGGTCACCTTCGGTGTCAATTGTGCCCCATTCCTAGCGATACGTGTCCTGCAGCAGCTCGCTGACGACGAAGAGTTCAAGTATCCGCAGGCAAGCCAAATTATCCGGCAATTTATGTACGTCGAAGACGTACTCCAAAGCCGAAGCCCAAGCTGCGATTCGGGAGCTAAAGGAGGCCCTAGAGTCGGCAGGGTTTCCTCTTAGGAAATGGACGTCGAATAGCAAGGCGATCCTGGTCGACATTCCGAGCGACCACCTCCTTCGTGCTGATTTCCTCGATATCGATGCAGAGAGCACGGCCAAGACACTCGGCGTGCGGTGGAAAGCGACGAATGATGAGTTCTTCTTTGTTCCGCCAGAATTGACTTCCGGCTCGTCATTCACGAAGCGCCAAGTCCTCTCCCAAATTGCCAAATTGTTCGATCCAGCAGGTTTGCTCGCTCCTTTCATTATCCGGGCGAAAATGTTCATGCAGGACATTTGGCTTCTGGATCTAGGGTGGGACGACGCCCTCCCTCAAGATTTCTGTCAGCGATGGGTTGACTTCCTGAAGAATTACTCGGTGCTCGATCAGATTCGTGTTCCTCGATGGGTCTCGTTCCGACCACACCTAAAGGTCGAGCACCACGGGTTCTGCGACGCTTCACAGAAGGCGTATGGCGCAGCAATTTACGTCCGTGTCGAGGTTGGGTCTACGGTAATAGTGAACCTGCTGACTGCAAAGACTCGAGTGGCCCCAGTTAAAACGGTGTCGCTCCCTCGGCTAGAGCTGTGCGGTGCCCTGTTGTTGTCGGAGATGGCCACCGCCGTTCTGCCAAAGGTGCCAGGTGCCGCGTCCGCCCTATACTGTTGGACGGACTCGACTATTGTCCTCGCTTGGCTGCAGAAGCCAGCGTGTCAGTGGACGACGTTCGTGGCCAACCGAGTGACCAAAATCACCCAGTTCACCGACGTGCAGAAATGGGCACATGTCCGATCCGAGCACAACCCTGCAGATCTCACTAGCCAGGTCGTAGCTCTCCATGATCTTGCGGACAACCAGTTGTGGTGGCACGGTCCTGACTGGCTGCAAAGGCCTCGCAGCGATTGGCCCACTCAAGGCAATGATGCCCCTGTGACTGAACTCGAGAAGCGAACAGTCAAGGTCCATGTCGCGAAGGCGCCCCCCGAAGATCTTCTTGACATTTTTCCACGCTCGACAAGGCATTACGAGTCCTTGTCTATGTTTATCGCTTCATCCAGTGCGCGCGGAAGATTCGATCTCCGTGCGAAGAGCACCTGACAGCTAATGAGATTACGTCGGCTGAACGTCTTCTAGTTTCCGTCACTCAGCGCAGACACTTCGTTTCTGAGATGGGCTGCTTAAGCGAAAAGCGTCCATCAGTATCATTCAAAATCTGAACCCTTTCAAGGATTCGCAAGGCGTTATGAGAGCCTATGGCCGGGCCACGTCCTCTGAACTTCTCCAATATGACGAACGGCATCCTATAATCCTTCCGTACGACTGCCATCTGTCTCGACTCCTTGTTCAATTTACGCATCGCATCACGCTGCATGGTGGCAATCAGCTGATGATCCGTCTGATCCGGGCCAAATTCTGGATTCCAAGGGTGAGGAATTTGGTCAAGTCCGTCGTCTATTCTTGTAAAGTATGTGTCATCCACAAGAAGAAGCTGCAGACGCAACTCATGGGAGAGCTACCTAAGGAACGGACGGGTGTGGATTATGCCGGTCCTTTCGAGATAAAAAACTATACGGGGCGAGCCTGCCTCATCACAAAAGGGTATGTGTTGGTGTTTGTGTGTTTCTCCACTAAGGCCATCCATTTAGAGCCTACGTCGGACCTCACGACCGAAAAATTTCTGGCTGCTTTCGCTCGGTTCGTGTCCCGGAGAGGATGCCCCCGTTAAGTGCAGTCGGACAACGCTCTGCCCTACTATCTCGCGATTTTCGCCAAAGCCTAAAAGGGGCTGTGACCGGTGCCTATAGTCACCAGCAGCTTCTCTGGCATTTCATTCCTCCGGGAGCCCCCCACATGGAAGGCCTGTGAGAGGCAAGCGTCAAGAGCTTCAAGACCTTGTTCTACAAGTCCACCGCCAAGCGGAAATACACCATTGAGGAGCTGGCTACTCTTCTGGCGAGGATCGAGGCGTGCCTGAATTCGCGGCCGCTGCTGATCTGTTGGCGCTTACACCCGGGCACTTTCTTGTGGGAGTTCCCCTTCTCGCCACGGTTGAACCCGAGTTTAAGGGGGACATCACGTCCATTATTAACCGCTGGCAGAACCTGAAGGCTCTTCAGCAGCAATTTCGGCTCCGATGGAAGGAAGAGTACCTCAAGGAGCTCCATAAGAGGAATAAGTGGCGAGCCCCTACGAGGAATCTCCGCGTTGGGGATATGGTGGTCATCAAGGAGGACAACCTTCCGTCCAATGAGTGGCGATTTGTCAAACCCTGTCTGGGTTGACGCGGTGTATCCAGGATCCGATGGCCATGTCCGCGTGATCGACATCCGCACCGCGCGAGGGCTCGTCAAGCGGCCCGTTGCTAAGGTCGTGCTTCTTCCGATGAAAGCGTCCGCCTGCCCACAATAATTATGCATTTCTTCCGCTCCAATGTTCCTGTCCATTGTGCTGTCTCGTAGCTCTGCTCGTAATTCCAAATCGAAATTCACACCAATTCTGATAACGTTGTTTTGTTTCTTCATCATATTTCCGCCAGTCATATTCAGCACGATGTCGCCACGTCCACGCAGCGCCCAGTCACTGGAAAGCAGATGTACTCGAGGTACACAGTCCTACCGATGTCGAGTCTACAGTGGGATCCATCCGTTGAAGAAGTGTCGGCGCTTTCTACGACTCAATGCCGAGAAGCGGCTCCGAGCGGTCCTCGTGAACCGGTATTGCTCCAGCTGCCTGGCTCACGAGCACTCCGACGGATCGTGTTGGCGTGGGGACTGCTGTAGGACGTGTGGTCAGGATCACCACTCACTGCTGCACGTCGTGGAGAAGCCGCGGGCTCGGCGCCAGCCGCGTCAAGAGGAGCACCAGTCACGGAGTGCGGGAGGCAGTACACGGAGTGTCTCAGCTGGCGCTCGGCCGTCATCCGCCAACTCCCGGCGCGGTTCGGGTTCTTCTCGGCCTGCGTCCGCCACTTTCCGGCATCCACAAGCCCGGCGCTTGTCGGCAACTCCTCGGCATTCTTCCGCCACTGGTCGGCAGTCTTCAGATGCTCCACGGCCTTCGGCCGCCACTCATCGGGTGCCGTCCACCGCTCGTCCGCCCGCGTCATCCGCGCCCAGGCAATTTTCCGCCTCTCGTCAAGGGCCCCCCCAGGACGCGACCACTGCGCCCACCCTAACGTCGCTGCTGCAGCGGAACAGCGTTAACGTGTAGCCGACTGCGCTAGTGCGCATTGACACCGGGACCCGGATCTTCGACACGGGGGCCCTCATCGACCCGTGTACGTCCTCGAACTGCATCGACGCATCGCTAGCGGCGTGTTTCCGTCTCCCCACTACCAGCGTGGGGGACGAACAAGTTTGTTCGGCCACCGTGGGTTCCAGAATCGATGATAGCGTTCGGCTAGAGGTCGTGTTTAAAATCGAGCATCACGTGCGCGTTCGTACGCCGTCTCGAGGGCTGAGCGAGGCGGTGCGTGCCCACTACCGAGGCGTGACATTGGCGGATGAGCGGTTCTATCTGCCAGCGACGATCTCCGTTGTCTTGGGCGCGGATATGTACCCGCGGATCATGCAGCCGGGCTTCCTGAAGATCTAGGACGGACTGCCGGTGGCCCAGAGCACCGTGTTTGGTTGGGTCGTGTCCGGAGCCTGTCACCAACCGTAACGACGAGGGATCTGTTGCAACCCGAGTGATTGCAAGGGGGGCGGGATGTTTAGGTGAGGGGCCGTTGTGCCGGCGCTCATCTAAGCTTAAGAGCCCATCCGCGCTGAAGAGCGCATCCGCGCTGAAGAGCGCATCCGCGCTGAAGAGCGCATTCACGCTCGCCCCTCTATGCACAATCTGGCACTCTCTCTCTCTCGGGTTTAAATGCAGCAGGCGTCGCCGATCGTCCGCTCTGGCTGTAGCGGCCTTTTTTATACCCTTGCAGGGTATATTAGTTTCAGTCAAAAGTTTGCAACGCAGTGAAGGAGGCATCTCCGAACCTAAAAGTATATATATTCTTGATTAGGATCAACAGCCGAGTCGATCTAGCCATGTCCGTCTGTCCGTCTGTCCGTTTCTACGCAAACTAGTCCCTCAGTTTTAAAGCTATCTGAATGAAACTTTGCAGTTAGGCTTCTATATACTCTCACTCGTACATATGTCGGAACAGGCCGGAACGGGCCGGATCGGACGACTATACCATATAGCTGCCATAGGAACAATCGGAAAAATCTACGAAAAAAAATTATAACTTTGTCAGTTTTCAACCAATTTTCACCAAATATTTGCCCATTTAGTATTATTTCCGAATTTCGATTTTAATTTCATTAAAATCGGCTGACTATATCCTATAGCTTCCATAGGAAAAATCAGGAAAATAAAAGAAAAAACCATAACTTTGTCAGTTTTCAACATATTTTCACCAAATTTGATATTTAGCCATATTTTATTATTCCTGAATTTTGATTTTAATTTCATGAAAATCGGCTGACTATATCCTATAGCTTCCATAGGAACAATCAGGAAAATAAAAGAAAAATTCATAACTTTGTCAGTTTTCAACATATTTTCACCAAATTTGATATTTTAGTATTCCTGAATTTCGATTTTAATTTCATGACAATCGGCTGACTATACCCTATAGCTTCCATAGGAACAATCAGGAAAATAAAAGAAAAAACCATAACTTTGTCAGTTTTCAACATATTTTCACCAAATTTGATATTTAGCCATATTTTATTATTTCTGAATTTTGATTTTAATTTCATGACAATCGGCTGACTATACCCTATAGCTTCCATACGAACAATCAGGAAAATTATAACTTTGTAGCTTCCATAGGAACAATCAGGAAAATAAAAGAAAAAACCATAACTTTGTCAGTTTTCAACATATTTTCACCAAATTTGATATTTAGCCATATTTTATTATTCCTGAATTTTGGTTTTAATTTCATGAAAATCGGCTGACTATACCCTATAGCTTCCATACGAACAATCAGGAAAATAAAAGAAAAAACCATAACTTTGTCAGTTTTCAACATATTTTCACCAAATTTGATAGTTACCCATATTTTAGTATTCCTGAATTTTGATTTTAATTTCATGAAAATCGGGTGACTATACCCTATAGCTTTCATAGGAACAATCAGGAAAATAAAAGAAAAAACCATAACTTTGTCAGATTTCAACATATTTTCACCAAATTTGATATTTAGCCATATTTTAGTATTTCTGAATTTTGATTTTAATTTCATGAAAATCGGCTGACTATATCCTATAGCTTCCATAGGAACAATCATGAAAATAAAAAAAAACCATAGCTTAGCCATGTTTCAAAACATTGCCATCAAATTTGAGATTTGGCAACAAATTATTATTTCAGAATTTCGTTTTTAATTTTTTGTTTAAACTTTGCAAGGGTATCCAAATTTCGGTGAGCCGAAGTTAGCTTCCTTTCTTGTTTTTTCCTTATGTTAAGCTAGCTAAGTTAGTTCAATGTATGCAGCGTAATAAAGCTGACGCGAATGCCCTTGAATTTTACCACGACGCCCCCGACTTTCTACTTTCGAGTCTCCAGGTTGGTTTTCGTTTTGCGACGTGGGGTTTCTTTTTCTGTGCCTTCTGGAATCTTTTGCGGCAGCATAGCCCCCCAACAAGGGGTAAGGGTATTATGTGGGTGAAGTTATACATTCGTGTATTAAAAATTGGTATCTTAACATTAAATAGTAATTTGGTTTTGAAAGTATAACATGATGGTGTAATAATGTTGTAAATGTGCTCATCTAATTGTATATTTATATTTTGTGTGCTTAACATATTCCTTATGGTGTATATTTGTTGTTTATTAAACAACAATTTTGGGATTAAACCCAACTTGCTGGCCAAAAGACTCAGCAATATTGTTAATATGTTCCGTCAGAGTGTCAATGTTGTAGTTTATTCGGTTAATATATTGAAGGGTGTAGATGTTTTCCCTATCTTCCCGAAGCTCTTTGAAAATATCATTTTTTGCTGAGTCCAAGAAGGATTGTAATTTAACTTGTTCCTTATTGATGTGTTCTGTAATGTTGTTGAATCTAATGATAACTTGTTTATCGAAATTTGCCTGTTTTTCGTGCTCTTTCTTTAAAAAGTCTGAAGTATCCCCTTATGTTTTTATTTCCGCGAGGATGTTTTTCCCGTCGTTATCATCTAAGTTGCCCGAAATTGATTTAAGAATAGTTCCCAAGCCATTGATTAGGCCTCTTTTCCTTCTCACATGTGGTAGTAAGGTATCTATTCTGTCCTCTAGTTGTTGTAGTTTTACTTTTATTATTTCTCTTGAGACTTCAAAAGTTTCGTCCAGTCTTAGAGCTTTTAATGTGTCCCTTATTCCGGAAAGGCATGCTTTGAAATCCTGGACATCTACAATATGGGTTAGGATTTTATGACTTTGTGTTATGTGAGCGTTTTCCAGGTGAATGAATGCAAGGGGTGAGGATCCGTTGAGTCTTTCCAAAGAGAAGGACTGTGCGGCTGAATGAGTCGTTCTGGAATGAATCAGGTGTGCGGAGTGTTATTATTTTTCCGAATTGTTTTCCTTGTTTTCTGTTTATATAGTTTCTGTTGTCTAGTGGTTAATAGTGTGACCCCTTTGTCGGCTCTGACTTTGTGTAGGGAGAATCTAGGTGTTAGCTTGTTTCTCCTATTTTCCTTCCTAAAAATACCGTCGTCGGCTTCGACTTCGATCGGTGGTTCCCTGTCCTCGTTTAGTTTAGTCAATCTCTTGTCCGTTTTGTTATTAAGGTGTTCCTGTATTTTGGGATATAATTCCCTCTGAATTCATTTAGTTTTGCCAAGTAGTCGTGGTGGTTATTGAATTTGATGGTTTTTTCGAATATGTGGGTTCTGCCATGAAAAAGTTCAAATGGTGTATGAGAAGTGCTAGAGTGAATTGCATTCTTGTAAGTTGTTACTACTTCCGAAAATATTTCGGCATGGTCAGATTCAAGTTGGAGTTCCTTCCTGCGGTTTTCTACTATTCTATATAGCTCGGTGAATGTCGAATGAAGTCTTTCAACGGGTGCATTTCCCGTTGATTGTTGAAAAGAGGTAATGTGAACATCCATGTTGTATTGAGTCAGAAAATCGGTGAATAAATTCCCCGAAAATTCTGCGCCCTTATCGAAAACCAATTTCTTCGGTAATTGAATTTCTTCTTTAATTGAATTCCTGTTAGCTAATGGGTATGCCTGTGCAAATTTGGAAAATTTGTCTATGATGGTCAGATTATTTGTGTTGTTGAATGTATAAATGTCGATATGAACAACATCTAAAGGCCCTGTCGGTGCTGGTGGAGCTTGCATGAAAGGTCTGCCGTATTTAAGCGTTAGGCAAACATCGCAATCTTTGATTACTTGGGTGATCATTTCTTTCATACGTGAGAAATAAATGTCTCTTTTGAGGTGGCTAAGGGTCTCGTCAATTCCTCTGTGATTGCTACTAAAGTGGCACGATTGGATTCTCCTCTTTTGTTCCTCTGGATCAGAAAGGTCGGTTAGAAGTGATGAGCAACGACAAATGTTATGCAGGTTATTTCCTGTGAAATAGTTTTTGTATGCTTCTTCAATTATACAGAAGATGCTGTCTGGTGCTAGGATGGCATTCGTCTTATTTGGTTTGAGGATGATCTGAAGTATGCTAGTGATTGAGTCGAACGTGTATTCTGGTTCCGAGAAGGTGCGTCTTAACTTATGAGGGAAAGGCGTTGTTAATTGTACCGGGATTGATGGCCCGATTTGGAAGATTGTTTGAATGTTGAAATAGTTTATTGGTTTTTGAACTACTGTTATTCTCGGTGGATCTTCGTTTATATTTAAGTTTGGTTCTATCCTGCTGAGTGCATCAGCGACAAAATTCTGTGATCCTTTTTTATAGACTACTTCGTAGTCGTATGCGGCGAGGGTGGTTTTCCACCGAAGTAATTTTGGGTTTTGACCCTTTAAATTTTCTAGCCAGACTAATGGTTTATGGTCGGTTACTATTTTGAATCTGCGACCAAAAAGGTAAGGTCTAATATGCCCTACAGACCAAACGATCGCAAGCATCTCCTTCTCTATCGTTGAATATCTAACCTCTGTGTCGGAGAGTGTTCGGGTGGCAAATGCAATAGGCCTATCATTTATGTTAGGTCCCTGAGATAATACTGAGCCTATGGCGTAATTACTTGCGTCCGTGGTTAATGTGAATGGTTTTGTGAAATCGGGGTAAACTAGTATCGGGTCATTACACAAGAGGTTCTTTGAGTAAGATACCGCTTCTTTAAATTCATCATCAATCACTATTGATTTCTTGCCCTTCAATTGTCTAGTTAAAGGTTTGGTTATTCTCGCAAAGTCCCTTATGAACTTCCTGTAATACCCTAGTAAGCCCAAGAAGGACTTAATTTCTGTAACTGTTTTTGGGCAAGGGACATTTTTTATTGCCTGAATTTTATCTGGGTTGGGTTTAACTCCTTCTTGTGTAACAATGTGTCCCAAGAAATCGATTTCCTTTCTTAAGAAGTTGCACTTAGCTAGTTGTATCTTTAGATTTCCTTTTTGAATTTAGCGAACACTGATTTAATGTCTGAAATATGGCTTTGTAGCGAAGGGGAGAATATGATAATATCGTCGAGGTATACGAGGCAAACCTTTCCTATTAAGTCTCCCAGGACGTTGTCCATAACGCGTTGGAAGGTTGCAGATGCGTTTTTGAGGCCGAAAGGCATCCTCGTAAACTCATAGTGTCCGTTTTCAACGGTAAACGCCGTTTTGTTTACGTCTTGTGGATTCATATCGATCTGATGAAACCCACTAGCCAAGTCAATTGTTGTGAAATATTTTGTTTTCCCTATGCTGTCTAATAGGTCTGCTATATTGGGGATTGGGTATCTGTCTGAGATAGTTTTCTCATTCAATTTACGGAAATCTATTACCAGTCGCCTTTTTTTCTGGCCCGATGCATCGGTTTTCTTAGGTACAACCCATACGGGTGCACTCCAAGGGGAATGGCTATTCCTGATAATATTCTGTTGGAGCATCTTTGAGATTTGCTTCCGAACTTCTTCCTTGTGTATAAAAGAATATCTGTACGATTTAGTATGTATGGGGACATCGTCTACTGTAGGGATTGAATGTTTGACAACATTTGAAAACGTCAGTTGATTATCTTCGTTATAGAAGAGTTTTTTGAATTGTTTACAAAGTTTTATAAGATTCTGTGCCTCTTCGTCGTTCAGGTGTCCTTTTTGAATTTCTAATTCTGATTGTGTGTTTGTGGGTTGTGAAGTTTTCCCTGCGATCATGCAGTATAAGTACTCATAGTCTTGTGCTGGGGTGGTCTCTGCCTGCAATGACTCTTCGAGGTATAACGTTTGGTCATAGTTCGACAAGTTACAAACTTCAAAGTGTGCAAAACCAGCAACTGCGGTATATAACCCACCGGTGATTTCTATGTCATTGTTTAGGGTTGTGGTTTCGAGTAAGAAGTCTCTGTCCATTACATTTACAAGGAGTGGCAATCGTACTTTAGTGTTTAGCGGTATAATGTGTGTAGTATCTACTGGGTTTACCTTTGTTAGAATTGGTAGGGACGACTTCATTATTTCTAGGACAGAGTCTGCTATGTTTATTTTTGCGTCTAAACTGTCTAGGAAATCCATACCCAGAAGACCATTAAACTGTGGGTGGATGTAGAACAAGAAGAATTTTGGTTCTCCTGTTGTATGAAATTGTTCGAAGCTAATTGAGTCCGTATAATTTTGAAGATAAGAGAATATAGGGTAAGGATTTGCCGTGGGACTTCTTGTTTAAGAATCCGACTGGTTGTCCAAGGCTTCTTGTAAAAAATTTGCGCCATCATTGATGTTGCAAGAGGCAGAAGGGGTGTTGTTGGTCGAACTTGTGTTGTTTCGAAATGGATTTTGGGTCCTGGTCGAGTCGTTACCCTGACGATTCTGAGACTGTTGTCGATTGTCATTTCTCCTGTTGTTATTACTGTTTGAGTATCTGTGATTATTTTGATTACGTTGGTAGGGTCGGTTCCGGTCATTTAAGCTGTCGCGGTTGCGATATTGGTGGTCGCTAGAACTCTCGCCGAGATAGTTATTTTGTTGGTCGTTAGAATTTTGGTAATAAAAGCTTTGTTCTATTTGTGCTAATTCGTAAGCCTTTTCTATAGATTCCGGGTTTCGGGACCTGATTATTGTCCTTAATGGACCATTTAGTCCGACAATGAATGCATTAAGGCAAATGTCGGCGTAAAGGGCGTGTTTTTCCGTAGTGTTTTGGACATCAGAGTTTGAGTTATTATTCAAAGACACTAGTTGGCTTCTTAATTTTGCGATTGCAAAGAATAGTTTGTGAATGGAAAGTCCACTTTGTATGGTCTGAATTTCGCGAATTAATACGGCCTCTGTCTTCTTGCTAGAATAATAAAGGTTTGCCTTGATTACTTCCCAAATGAGTGGTGTGCCGCAAAGGTTCAATGCTTCGTGTGCTTTGCCTTTTCCTACCGCGAATAGACCTAAGTATCATCTGTCCGTATGGCGTCTGATCCACGGACCGGATGAGCACTAATAGTTCTTCAACACTGTGTGACGGTCTGCCGCCCCAGTTTCCCAGATAGCTCAGGGACGGCCAGGGTCCGCCTACAATAATGAGTCCGAGTGGTAGCTGAACAGAGAAGAAGCCCGTTTCCCAGTGAGAACGCTGCGGAGAATTCGGTGAAATTAAAGCAATTGGGGTTCTTTATTCAAACATCGGGTACAGAGTTGAGTTACTGATCTGGAACTCGGCGGCGTCGGGACTCGGTAGCGCCGTCTGTTCGGTCCTCTAAATGGTCCTCGTCTCAGCGCTAGCGGATCGCCCGGTGCTCGAAAGCCCTCCGAGAGCGCTAGTGGATCGCCCGGTGCTCGAAAGCCCCCCGAGAGATGGTTTGGACTGTAAAGTCTTCGGTGAGAGAATGGCGTGGACTCTAAGGTCTTCAGTGAGAGAAGGGTTTGGACTCTAAAGTCTTCAGTGAGAGAGGCGCGGTGGACTCTAAAGTCTTCGGTGGCGAGCGAGAGAGAATGGTTTGGACTCTAAAGTCTTCAGTGAGAGACGCGGTGGACTCTAAAGTCTTCGGTAGCGAGCGAGAGAGAATGCGTTGGGACTCTAAAGTCTTCCGTGAGAGAATGATTCGGACTCTAAAGTCTTCAGCGAGAGAGAGGGCGGGCGGACTCTAAAGTCTTCAGAGAGAAAGGGCGGGCGGACTCTAAAGTCTTCAGAGAGAGAGGGCGAATTCGGCAAGCCGAATTAGTTGCCGCGACTCGAAAGTCTACTGGAAGTGTGCTCCTAAGAGGCATAAGTGCGGCTAAGTGCTCTTCCAAGGCCAGTGGTCCGCTTTATATAGGCCCTAGCGTGGCCCAGTGTGCCCGCCGTTATCGCCGCCTAGTGTGCCCCTTCTCCGTCGGTGTGACCCTTTGCCGTCAGTGTGGCTGTTGGTTGGCGCGCCCGCGCATTCGTATTAAAACCCTTTATATTATGTGCGCGGCACGCGTCACAACTGGTTATGAAAGAATCTAGGTTATCGGAGGGACCTTCGTAAGTCGGTAAATGTTGTATGAACGCCAAAAAATCTTTCGGTGTTAAATTTGTGTTGACAATAGTCAATGAGTTACTAATTGTAGGGCTGAGGGAACCCGAAGCATTGCCGGAGTCTAAATGATTCATGTTATCGTTAAAATGTTGAGGTTCTTCTTCTACTTGGTCGCGTTGTTCCTCGTCTCCGGTTTCCCTAATGTCTGGCAAACTACCCCCACTTCTCAAACCTAGTCTTCTCCTAGCTGCTGTGACCTTTTTTAACATTAGTTTTTTTTTACTTATTTAATAATGGTATTCGTAATATTGTGTATACAATTTAGTGTGTGTTCTTATTTATATATATGTATATGTATATAACTTGTGTAAGTTGTAACGGTCTGCCGTTTCTAGTTCCCCAGATAGCGCAGGGACGGCCAGGATCCGCTCATCAGAGATAGTCCGAGTGGTAGCTGTAAGAGAGAAATTGCCCGGCCCCAGTAAGAACAGTGAAGGAAGTTCGGTAAAAGGGAAAGAGCAGGAATATTTATTCAGGATTCGTTTACAGAGTTAAGATAACTGGTGTCGTTGATCGTCGGCTGCCTGCTTCTCGGGAGGGGGAGCCACGCCGTTGGGCCGGGGGGTCGCCAGTCGTCGGGGGTTCGCCGGGGTGGCCACGCCGGAGGAGGAGCCGGGAGGTCTGGTCACCTATGTAGAGAGGGCAGAGACTAGAGAGCAAGCCCCTGGATTCGGGACTACTCAAGTCTTCCGAGCGAGAGATAGAATGATTCGGGACTACTCAAGTCTTCCGAGCGAGAGAGAGGGAATGATTCGGGACTACTTAAGTCTTCCGAGCGAGACAGAGAATGATTCGGGACTACTTAAGTCTTCCGAGCGAGAGAGAGAGAGAATGATTCGGGACTACTTAAGTCTTCCGAGCGAGAGAGAGAATGATTCGGGACTACTTAAGTCTTCCGAGCGAGACAGAGAATGATTCGGGACTACTTAAGTCTTCCGAGCGAGAGAGAGAGAATGATTCGGGACTACTTAAGTCTTCCGAGCGAGAGAGAGAATGATTCGGGACTACTTAAGTCTTCCGAGCGAGAGAGAGGTGGACCCTAAGGTCTTCAGCCGAGGCGGACTCTGAGGTCTTTTGCACTCGATTCCCACCCTAAATCCGAGGATTTGGGTTGTCCAAAAAATGACTTTCGCTTGCTTGGCTAATTGGAAGCTGCTCCCCGAGACTTACTACTTCCGATCGCTGCCTGCTGCTAGGTACCTTGGTCCGGGTCGGCGGTCTGCATGACCTAGCCCCAGCTTGAACCGGTTCGGAATTATAATCCCTTCTGTCCGAGATTTCGCGGCTGCTGATCGTCGGTGTGGCGCGTGCGCGCGCGTTCCAATTCCCCTATGGGTTTGCTTCTTCCCGTTTTTCTCTGTTGTATTCATGTTCTTCATTTATTATTTACATTTCTCTTATTTACATTTATTATTTACATTTTTCTTTACATCTCTTTATCTGTGCGCTCCGCGTCACACTCCCCCCTCCTTTCAGTGGTGGCGGGTTATCGCCACATAGTTCCCCCGGTTCGATGTGACCTTCCATGTTGCATCCCCGTCGTCCACTAGCCACCGCGCTTGCTGCCCAAACTTCTTCCCGGCCAGCTTCTCCCGGATTGCGGCTATCCCGGCCTCGGAGATCCTTGCTCCCTCTGGTACCGTCCAACCCCAGGCGTTTCTCTCCACCGGGTGGATCTCCAGGACATCCTTGTCTGGGGTTGGGGCCCGTCGGGATCGTTGCGGTGGTGCTGGTGTTGGCGATGCAGGGTACCAGCTCCTGGGCTTTGGTAGCACCTGTTGGACCCCTGGTGTCGGTGTTGGCGTGTCCGGGCGCTGAGCCCACCGTACTGGCTGTTCCTGCGCCGGCTCTGTCGGCGTCGGTGATCGGTGCACCAGCGGAGGTGGCGTCTCGTCGTCAAAGGCCTCTCCTTTCTCCGCCGACATCTTCGGGCCTGCCACTCCGGCGAGAGCCCGCACCGGTATGGCCTCGCCGTGCCCTCCGGTGCCGCCTGTCCGTGGCCTATGCGCCACTCGCCGTTTGCCCTGCTGCTGCCACCCGACCTCCTCCACTGCTGGTGCCGCTTGCACCGTCTCCCTCTCCGTCGTTCTCCGCCTGCGTCCCATTTTGGGCGGTGCCGTCCTCCGCCGCTCCATTGCCGGCGCCGCCTGCGCCTCAATCAGCCTCGCCTTCGTGGCCATCGCCGCCCCTGCCGCGTACCGCTCCTTGTACCTCTGTACACTCGCCTTGAATTTGTCCATTGTCACTGTAATGAAACCAAGAGTTGTGTTAGTGTCTCTGTTCCCCACGTGCATTTTATCGGGTCTCCTCATTTCTCTCCGTTTCCCCATGTCTTGCCTTTTTTCGTGCACCGCCTGTAGTGTGGCCGCGTGCTGCCTACCGGGGGGATGCCCTTTCAGTGTGACCCTATTCTCTACTCCTGTCGTTATCGATATATCGTGCCCCAACCCTTCGTCTTGTGGGTTCTCCTGCCCTTGCTCTTCCGCTATTGGCGGCATTTCGATATATTGCTTCAGATCCCTGACATGCATTCTCTTTATTCTCCCTGTTTCTCTATTTCTCGCCGTTACTATTACTGGCGACGTAAACCCGGTTATCTTCCATGGCCCGTCATATTTTGGTGCCAGCTTTGCATTAAATCTCTCTGCTGCGTTTGATAGCGGGTGTGTTTTACACCATACCCATTCTCCCACTCTTGGCCTCCATTCTCTTTTCCTCAGGTCATATCGTTCCTTTTGGTGTTCTGCTGCCTCCGACATGTTCTTGCTTGCCTCGTCCCTTTGCTCCTCCATTCGTTTCCACCGGGTTTCTACGGTTTCCTCTTGTATCCCGGACCCTTCGGTGGCCCTGTCGAACGTTGCCCCTGGCAGCCGTAATTCTCTCCCTAGCATCAGTTGCGCGGGGCTGAATTTTGTTGACTCCGAGACGCTGCTATTGAAGGCCAACATGATCTCTGGTAGTTGATCATCCCACTTCGTCTGGTCCTCTCCCGTCAGCTGAGCGATCATCGTTTTGACTGTCCTATTCGCTCGTTCTGTGGGGTTTTCTTGTGGCGTGTACGGTGCTGTGAATTGTTGTTTCACGCCCCACCTATCCATTGCTTGCTTCGTTTTTCTTCCCGAGAACTGTACTCCATTGTCCGATACCAGGATTTTCGGTATCCCCAGTAAATGGCCAGGCATTCTTTCTCCGTTGCGCTATACTTCTGTTCTGTTTTACTCAGCCTCCGGCTCGCAAACGATATTACGTGTTCTCCGTCCTCCGCCTCCTGTGTCAGAACTGCTCCTAACCCGAAGTCGCTTGCATCCGTTTGTAGCCTGAACTGCTTCGAGAAATACGGGCATGCTAGGACTGGTGCTTGCATCAGACTCTCCTTTAATCCGTCAAACGCCTGCTGGTGCCTTTCCCCCCATTCGAATCTCTGTCCTTTCCGGATCAGTTCCTGGAGTGGCCCGGCCTGTTCCGTGAAGTTTGGCACGAAACGTCGGTACCATGATGCCATTCCCAAGAAGCTATGGACTTCCTTTGTTGATCGCGGCGATGGTAGTTCTCGGATTGCTGCCACCTTCTCCGGGTCCGTCCTGATTCCCTGGTTGCTGACCACATGCCCCAGATATTTCAATTCCTCTTGGAAAAAATGACACTTATCCGGGTTTATCCTGAGATTCGCCCCCTGCAGACGTTTGAACACTTCTTGTAGCCGCTGCAAGTGTTCCTCCTTGGTCCGACCTATCACTATGATATCGTCCAGGTATGCGAATGCATGGGGTTCCATCTCCGGTCCGATTATCGTATCCAATGCCCTCTGGAATGTCGCGGGTGCTGTTGTGAGTCCGAACGGCATTACCTTCCACTGAAACAGCCCTCTCCCAGGTACCGTGAATGCTGTGTATTGCCTGCTATCCAGGTCCATCGGGATTTGCCAGTAGCCCGATTTTAGATCTATCGTGCTTATATGGTCTAGGATAAAATTCATTCTGGGTACGGGATAGGCGTCTTTTTCCGTTTTCTCGTTCAACAGTCGATAATCTATGCACATCCGCCATTCGTTGTTTTTCTTTCTCACTAGTACCACGGGTGCACTGTATGGGCTTCTGGAACGCTCTATCAGCCCTAACGACAATAGCTCGTCTACCTGCTCGTCGATAATGGCCTGTTGCTTCGGGTTCCTCGGATAGTATCTCTGTTTAATAGGCTTATCGTCCGTCAGGTATATTTTGTGTGTCGCGACGTTGCTGACCCCCTTCATTCCTTCGAATACTTGCCTGTGCTCACGCAGAAACTTCTCTATCCTTTCCTCCAATGTCTCTTCTTGCTCCGGTGACTCCATTGTGTCCCTCCGTTCGTTGCCATTGTTTTCCGCCTCCTTTATATCGAGCTCGAGATTCCCGCATCTGAGCATGCTTGGTGCCCTCGCCAGGAAGTTCATACCCAATAGAATGCCGCCTGCCACCTCAGTCATGATCATAAAGGGGATCTTGATCCGGGCTCCTCCGAACTCAACCTCGGCGTGGAACTCTCCTAACGCTCTTTGCTTTGTTCCATCGGCGAGTGTGATCTCCGCCCGGACTCCGTTCCACCTCCCGTGCTCCCTTAAGTCCTGGTATGAGTTCCGGCTGATCGCACTCCGTGACGCTCCGGTGTCTATGATGCCCTTTACTAATCGCCCTCCGCATCCGATCCTTGCCATGATTTGGGATCCGTCGCACGTTAAGTTATCTCCTGGGTCTGGTCTTTGTTGTGCGGCCTGAGCTGCCAGTCTTACTTGCTCAGGCCCTACACGTTTCCCGTCGGCGCCCTACAGCACTCTGACGTCCTTACTCCGTCCTTCCTGCAGACCCAACAGAAGAGTTTTGGCGGGTTCCCGCAGTTGCGTGCCGCGTGACCCGCTCCTCCGCATCTGAAGCACACTTCTTGGGTCATTTGCGGTCTTGCCGGCCGTATTGCGTTCTCCGTCGCTTCGATCTCTTCTACCTCCTCCGCCAGTTTCAGGAACTCCGTCAACGTGCCGAACCCATTCCTCCGGGTGTACAATTTTATCTTACTTCTACAATTTTTGTACACTTTGTCTAATTTTTCCACCTCCGACAGCTTCGTAAAACGCATTAGCTTCCGCAGCTCTGTCGCAAATTCTCGCACTGGTTCGTTCTCCCGTTGTCTCATCTGTGCGATCTTCTGTTCCAGCTGCTCCTCGTATCTTGGGGGTAAGAAGTATTCTCGTAGTTCCTTTTTCAACTGGTCCCACGATTCGATATCTGTTGGTGTTGTGTTCCACCAATCCGCTGCGAGTCCCTCGAGGATAAATGGCATGGTCGGGATTAATTGGTCCATCTCCATCCCGTACCCCTTCGCCCACTGTTCTATTTTCTCCACAAACTCCAGTGGGTTCGTTACTCCTTGGTACCTAATCCCCCATCCTCGCACCCGGTCGATTATCTCCACGTTCACTTTCTTCCCCTGTTTTGCTTCTTTTGGGTTATCCATCTCCTCAATTCTGGTTATCACGACCGCCGGTACTCTTGCTGGGCTTTTCTCCCTTTTATATTGCTCCGCCAAGGTTGCTAGCCTTTTTTTTATGCTCTCCGTGTGGACCGTGTTCTTGCAGAACGCCGCTAGTTCTTTCCTCAGGTCTTCTACTCTTCCCGTTGGGTCTAACTCGAATTCCTTCGCGTACTCTGCCAACTCGAGTTTCGTTGCCATGTACACCCAGCTGGACATGCTCTTCTGGTTCCGGATTTCTTCTACTACCACTCTTTCTGTTCGGGCGCCAGATGTAACGGTCTGCCGTTTCTAGTTCCCCAGATAGCGCAGGGACGGCCAGGATCCGCTCATCAGAGATAGTCCGAGTGGTAGCTGTAAGAGAGAAATTGCCCGGCCCCAGTAAGAACAGTGAAGGAAGTTCGGTAAAAGGGAAAGAGCAGGAATATTTATTCAGGATTCGTTTACAGAGTTAAGATAACTGGTGTCGTTGATCGTCGGCTGCCTGCTTCTCGGGAGGGGGAGCCACGCCGTTGGGCCGGGGGGTCGCCAGTCGTCGGGGGTTCGCCGGGGTGGCCACGCTGGAGGAGGAGCCGGGAGGTCTGGTCACCTATGTAGAGAGGGCAGAGACTAGAGAGCAAGCCCCTGGATTCGGGACTACTCAAGTCTTCCGAGCGAGAGATAGAATGATTCGGGACTACTCAAGTCTTCCGAGCGAGAGAGAGGGAATGATTCGGGACTACTTAAGTCTTCCGAGCGAGAGAGAGAATGATTCGGAACTACTTAAGTCTTCCGAGCGAGAGAGAGAGAATGATTCGGGACTACTTAAGTCTTCCGAGCGAGAGAGAGAATGATTCGGGACTACTTAAGTCTTCCGAGCGAGAGAGAGGTGGACCCTAAGGTCTTCAGCCGAGGCGGACTCTGAGGTCTTTTGCACTCGATTCCCACCCTAAATCCGAGGATTTGGGTTGTCCAAAAAATGACTTTCGCTTGCTTGGCTAATTGAAAGCTGCTCCCCGAGACTTACTACTTCCGATCGCTGCCTGCTGCTAGGTACCTTGGTCCGGGTCGGCGGTCTGCATGACCTAGCCCCAGCTTGAACCGGTTCGGAATTATAATCCCTTCTGTCCGAGATTTCGCGGCTGCTGATCGTCGGTGTGGCGCGTGCGCGCGCGTTCCAATTCCCCTATGGGTTTGCTTCTTCCCGTTTTTCTCTGTTGTATTCATGTTCTTCATTTATTATTTACATTTCTCTTATTTACATTTATTATTTACATTTTTCTTTACATCTCTTTATCTGTGCGCTCCGCGTCACAAAGTGTATGTTGTTAGGTTGTTTGTCGTGTATATTCTCCGGTGATATCCCTCTTTGTGTTGTGGTTAGTGTTGACTGTAATGTATATATATATATGGGATTAGTGATTTGTTTTACATTAGGTAAATGTGATAATAGGTTAGTGAACGTATGGCGACCAAAGGAAAAGGAGAATATATTCAGTGGAATAAAATATGACGTAATTAACTGAATTCAATTCTTTGTTAGTGCACAGTTGGAATTCTTTTTTCTGTATTTGAGCTTAACTGTCGTTTCAGCAGTTTTTCGCCCGATGTATATTGTGAGGGGATTGGATTTCTTTTGCATATTTGTATATATATATATGATTTTCTCAACTCTTTAAGGTCTGTGGGTCCGGTGCCTTCTCAACGTTTGATGTGCACATATTCGGCCACAGTAAGAAGAAGAATTTCCTTTTAAGTATGGACCGTATATACATATGCATATATGTATTTTTTTATTATTATTATAATTTTTCTGAATATCTCGACTACGTGGTCCCGGTGCTTTATCAAAGTTTGATATGCACATATTCGGTCACATAGAGAATACTTGTATACGGAATTTTTGTATTTATTAATTATGTGATCCCGGTGCACTATCGGCGTTTGATGTGCACATATGGGCAAATCCGGGGAGAGGTCAACCACGACCAAAAGTGAAAAACTTCTCTAAAATGAATTTTTTCAACATAGTTACATTAAAATATGGTCCAATATATGAAATTTGATAGCCTTTATCATATTCTAAAGCAAAAGTTGAAATATTCGATAGCATATTCGCGCAATCGCATTTTTTCAATATTTTGACGAAAAATCGCAAAAAAAAAAGGCATGTTTTGTTTTGCTTATTTCTTCTAAACAGAGGCGTTATGCTTTGACTTATGTTTTCTAACATCATTAGAAGAATCCAAATATTCAACATAAAATGCATATATGATCTTCTAATGTATTTAAATAATAAAAAACAACGTCCAAAGTCCGATGGAAAAATCGTACGTTCGCGACCCGTACGTTCGCGACCCGTACTTAATTTAATTAAAAAAAATCTAATGGATATATTTAATTGGGAATAGACCGATTGAGAGCTACATGCATCTTTTTAAAAAGAAAAGTTATTGCATTAAAATATTCCATTCCAATTCGCAGATTTTTTGATTTTGCTTGAGCAAGCCAAAACAGACTTCCATTTGGCGTACGTTCGCGACCGCATGTTTTTTGTCAATATTATGAAAATGAAAAATCCATTAGAACCATAATTTACACTATGAACAGAACTCACCAAATGCTATCGGAAACCAAAAAAAAAGTTTCAGAAAATGTTTTTTCTTTAATTTTTTTGCACTAATTGCGTACGAACGTACGTTCGCGACCCCAGGATTAGCCCATATGCGGTCACAATGAGATTATTTTGTATATAAAAATGTTGTATTTATTAGTTATGTGATCCCGGTGCATTATCAGCGATTGATGTGCACATATACGGTCACAATGAGAAAGTCTTGTATATAAAAATTTTGTATTTATTAGTTATGTGATCCCGGTGCATTATCAGCGTTTAATGTGCACATATTCGGTCACAGTTAAAAATTTGTATATAGAATTTAATTTTATTGATTACGTGGTCCCGGTGCATTATCAGCGTTTGATGTGTACATTTTCGGCTACGAATCTTATAATTGGGAATTTAGTACATATGTTAGCATTGAATTAGCTACTTTCCTCAAGAATGCGAGCCCGGTGCAATATCAGAGTTTGATGTGCACATATTCGGTCGCAGCTTGGGTAGACACTGACACTTGTACACTCACACGAATTGGTTCATTTCAAAAATATGTATCGATTTTATTTTTATTAGGTTTAATTGCTTCCTCTTCTTTTTTATAAAAAAAATTATTTTATTTAGTTTTCTTTTCTATTGTAATTTCTTCCTTTTTGTTTCACTACCAATAGTTCACATACCTGTCTTACAGATATAATACGATAAGGAGGTGGTGCATTTTGAATCTCCTGTCCGAATCCGGCTGCGCCAATTACAGTATAGGGGATGAATACTGTGTCCAGTCCAATGAGTCTGATGGATATCTGCGGTGTCTTCTAGTAATTCTCCCGGTTACAAATAATAAGAACCTTCCTTTTCTCTGGTCAAATTTATAATAAATGTTTATTGTGTTCTAAACTCTGAAGTGACTTATGAAATAAAGAATGTATATAAGAGAATGAATGGAATGGGAATTGGAATGGGAAATGCATAGTTAGCAGATTGGAGTCGGGAACGAGAATCTGCTGCATCGATGCACTATGGGGAATTTGCCCATTTCCGTGGTATTTATTAATAACTTCTAAACTAAGTAAGATTTTTCAAAACGGTTTTTGTATTATTGTTATAAACACCAATAGAAATATTTTTGGAAAAATGGGCGTGGCTCCGCCCTCCCCTGACGAAAATAAATATTATAACTTTGTCAGTTTTTAACATATTTTCATCTAACTTGAGATATAGTCATTTTGTATTATTTTAGAATTTCGGTTTAAATTTCATGAAAATCGGACCACTATATCATATAGCTCCCATAGAAACGATCTAAAAATTAATAATTAATTGCTTCATATTGTATTTTTTCCGTTTAGCATGTAAATTTGAGAAAAAAAAATTGATTTTGCTTTTTAAATAGTTCTTATGGGTTATAAAATCTATAAAGTCAACAATTGCTTTTTTTGGTTGAAGTTGTCCGTTTCTATGCGCCATACATACAAAGAGCTGGGCCCATGAAAAATGAAAGTTGCCTCACAAAAAACGATTTTATTTGTGCACATAGAGACAAATTGCCTTTTATTCTTAATTTATGGCTCTACGACATACACTTGGACTTACACTTATACGACGATAGGTATTTTTTGTAACTCCAAGTAAAGTAAAAATTTTGTTTTTTTTTAAATTGCCCTTGAAAGCATTTACAAAATTGGCTATATATTAATAAGATACGAATGAAGGGAAATATTATTACACACAATACATAATAGAAACCCGTATGATTGGTGTCCTTAAAAAATTGAAGCGAAAAGTTGTGTCCTTTTTGAGTTATGCACTTTCAAAGTACGAATAAATAATTGCCTATTTTCAAGCAAGAGTTGTTTTTGGCTGCAACAGCTGAGTTTAACAGTCGATATATTTAACAGTGCGCTGTTAATTAACATTTCTGTTATTGAAATATGTAGAGCCATATATTTTTAATATGTTTACATAAAATAACAAATATTGATAGTTTAATAAAATGACTAAATACCACGGAAATGGGCAAATTCCCCATAGTGCGATGGTTTCGTGTAGCTCTGCTGTTTTAGCGAATGGCTTTCGCTTCCGCTCGTTTCCAAACTCAGCGTTTATGTATCCAGTCCGGGTTGATGACCACTCATCTAAGTCGCTGAGGTTTGGGGGGCGGCGGTGTGGCCGCAACAATTTGTGCGGTAACTCGCACGTACTCGAATATAAGTTGTTGTCTTCTTTTTTTTAACTATTTGTGCGCGGCACGCGTCACAAAGCGAAAAGCAGAATGTTCTTTTGAACCGATTCAATGTGTTTACTGTGGACCTCATACTGAGGCCTCCAAACGCAAGATCCATATTCTAAGACAGAATGAACTAATGAAATATATAAAGTTTTAGTTTCCAGGGGTCATCGAATTCTTTCGACCAAAGTTTAATAAATCCCAGCATACTCCTGGCTTTATTCACCATGCACGAAATATGATCAATAAAGCCAAGTTTTGGATCCATCCAAGTCAGTAACTGAGTTAATTCTTTCCAAAGAGCAGCAGTTAAGCGTGTAGTTGGAGCCATTTAAGTTTAGTAGATTTATGCGGCACCAGGCTTGGAAGTTATCAACATCTGTTTGTAAATCATACTGGTAAGCAACATCCTTTTATTGGGTGCAGGTAATAACGCCCAGTGTCATAATGCCCGCGGCTGTTACACTTTTGAATGTGTCATTGCGCCCCAAGGCTTAATGTCATTTTTGTTGGCCCGAAGGTAAATAATTAGAAATAAATTTTAGAATTATTTAATTAATTTTTTGTTAATTAGCGGTCCGAGTTCAATCATTAAGCCGTAGGCAAAATTTTTATTTATTTAAATCAGTTGTCAACTAAAATCAAATATCATTTCAGGCAGGCAAAAATTTTATTTCAAAAAAATCGCGCGTTGCTAGGCGGGTTACGCCGGCGCAGAGTAATTAGAACACAGCAACGAGTCTGTTACTGGTGAGGTCTGTTCGTGCTGCCGAGCACATAAGAGTAAGAGAGACCACTATATAACTTGTGGGATCCAGTCGCAAATTGGCAAGTCCTCAATCTGTGGGAGACAGTCGCGAGTTGGCAGGTCCTTAACCGATCGCCTCAAACCAGTGTAGCAAAGATATAGTCTAGCTAATTTTTAGCGAATTCTCTGGCGAAATACAGGATTACCCGAAAGGCGTCAGGGCTAACTCTGGTCACTTTGCTAATTTCTGGTCTCTTTTCTCTGGTTGGCGTTTGAGTACAGTCGATTTTAACAAAGCTGAAATTTTAAATCCACGTGCATCTCGTGTTTATTATCACAAATATTCTCAGTAAACACTGAAAATCGTACAGATTGTGTTTCTGCATTTCTGCTAAACCTAAAAGGTTCACTTTGGAGATTTTATTGACCACACAGCCAGGGCTGCTGCCGTAAAATTTTGCCCTCAACCGATCACTACGAGTGTGGTTGCTAGAACGGCGATGTAAGTGGTAGCTCGTGCGCAGCTGGAGCCTTCGCCACGTGCGGCGGGAAGCCACGCTTTCCTTTTTCTTCGCTGTCAGCTAACAGCGATCGCCAGCGCCCCTGCGTGGTGTCCTCTTGGCGTTATTCGCGTGCTGCGAGGAGCACCCTTTTCTCAGTGCGTGCTACGTGGAGCACCCCAACGTCACGTGTTCTGCTAGGAGCATCTCTGCTTCACGAGAATTTTGTACTGCGGGTCGAAATTAGTTAAAAAATAAACACCCACACGACGTTTAATTCTTAGTGGCGAATCATAACTGACTCTCTTTATTGAAAAAGTCGTATTTAAAGGTTTTACATTTGGGTTACAATTGGTTTGTGTTGGTGTACTTAAATGGAATTCTGATTTAGCTTATTCTATATGCTTATGTAGTTATTGCGAAACTTATGCTGATTAGACTTATTCTGTCTGCAGTTGGTTTCGTTGCGAAACCCGGATGCATACAAGAGTTTATTAACTCATGTCGCGAAATTGTTTACTACAGGGCAATGAATTTAGGTTTCGGTTGCGAAACCGGATGCTTACAAGAGTTTATTAACTCGTGTCGCGAAATTGCTTATTTTACGTTTATAGAGTCCAATAACTCTTGAACTGACTGGCTAATTGGATTTATTTGGGTATTATGTACTGGGAATGAAGTGGATCTGTACATAACTTCTCCCCCCTTTAGAAAAGAATTCTCCTGAATTGTATTACTGTTCAGTTGAATTTTAATTTTTTTGTGTTTTAATACAATCAGGATTATTAATATGATTATTAATACAATTACAGCGGCATTAAAGGAGAAGATTATATCTTTGTGTGGGTTTAATTGTTTAATGTTTGCCCAGTTCATTTTGTTGTTTTCTAATATGCTTTCAAAAGTAATTTGTTTTGTAAAATTTTGGAGTTGTTCCTTTTTTTCGAATAATATTTTTTCATTTTCTTCTTCGACTGTGTTGGTAAAGTAATTATTATCTATACCTATTGTACAATTTATAAAATGTATTAAGGTGTAATTTAAGATTTGTATTGTTTTGTTGTTACAATTTTGATATAATGTTTCGTTTTTTGCATTATTATACCCTAGCAGGGTATATTAGTTTCAGTCAGAAGCTTGCAACGCAGTGATGGAAGCATCTCCGACCCTATAAAGTATATATATTCTTGATCAGGATCAACAGCCGAGTCGATCTAGCCATGTCCGTCTGTCCGTCTGTCCGTTTCTACGCAAACTAGTCCCTCAGTGTTAAAGCTATCTGAATGAAACTTTGCAGTTAGGCTTCTATATACTCTCACTCGTACATATGTCGAAACGGGCCGGATCGGACCACTATATCATAAGCTGCCAGAGGAACAATCCGAAAAATTTTCAAAAAACAATTATAACTTTGTCAGTTTTCAACCAATTTTCACCAAATTTGATATTTGCCCATTTAGTATTATTTCCGAATTTCGGTTTTAATTTCATGAAAATCGGCTGACTATATCCTATAGCTTCCATAGGAACAATCAGGAAAATTATAACTTTGTAGCTTCCATAGGAACAATCAGGAAAATAAAAGAAAAAACCATAACTTTGTCAGTTTTCAACATATTTTCACCAAATTTGATATTTAGCCATATTTTATTATTCCTGAATTTTGGTTTTAATTTCATGAAAATCGGCTGACTATATCCTATAGCTTCCATAGGAACAATCAGGATAATAATAGAAAAATTCATAACTTTGTCAGTTTTCAACACATTTTCACCAAATTTGATAGTTACCCATATTTTAGTATTCCTGAATTTCGATTTTAATTTCATGAAAATCGGCTGACTATACCCTATAGCTTCCATAGAAACAATCAGGAAAATAAAAGAAAAACCATAACTTTGTCAGATTTCAACATATTTCCACCAAATTTGATATTTAGCCATATTTTAGTATTTCTGAATTTTGATTTTAATTTCATGAAAATCGGCTGACTATATCCTATAGCTTCCATAGGAACAATCAGGAAAATAAAAAAAACCATAGCTTAGCCGTGTTTCAAACCATTTCCATCAAATTTGAGATTTGGCAACAAATTATTATTTCAGAATTTCGTTTTTAATTTTTTGTTTAAACTCTGCAAGGGTATACAAACTTCGGTGAGCCGAAGTAAGCTTCCTTTCTTGTTTTTAATTTGTTCTTTATAGGGTTTCTATCGTATTTTATTTCTTTTCACAAGTCACATTGGTTAATAGCTATTTGCACCAATTCTAATAATTTTGGATAGTATATTTTATTATACCCTTGCAGGGTATTATAGTTTCAGTCAGAAGTTTGCAACGCAGTGAAAGAGCCATCTCCGAGCTATAAAGTATATATATTCTTGATCAGGATCAACAGCCGAGTCGATCTCGCCATGTCCGTCTGTCCGTATGTCCGTTTCTACGCAAACTAGTACCTCAGTTTTAAAGCTATCTGAATGAAACTTTGCAGTTAGGCTTCTATATACTCTCACTCGTACATATGTCGGAACGGATCGGACGACTATATCATACAGCTGCCATAGGAACGATCCGAAAAATTTTCAAAAAAAAATTATAACTTTGTTAGTTTTTCACATATTTTCACCAAATTTGATATTTAGCCATATTTTATTATTACTCAATTTCGGTTTTAATTTCATGAAAATCGGCTGACTATATCCTATAGCTTCCATAGGAACAATCAGGAAAATAAAAGAAAAAACCATAACATTGTCAGTTTTCAACATATTTTCACCAAATTTGATATTTAGCCATATTTTATTATTCCTGAATTTCGATTTTAATTTCATGAAAATCGGCTGACTATATCCAATAGCTTTTATAGGAACAATCAAGAAAATAAAATAAAAAATTATAACTTTGTCAGTTTTCAACGAATTTTCACCAAATTTGATATTTGGTCATTCAATATTATTTCCGAATTTCGGTTTTAATTTCATGAAAATCGGACAACTATATCCTATAGCTTTCACAGGAACAATCAGGAAAATAAAAAACCATAGCTTAGCCATAACTTTGTCAGTTTTCAACACATTTTCACCAAATTTGATAGTTACCCATATTTTAGTATTCCTGAATTTCGATTTTAATTTCATGAAAATCGGCTGACTATACCCTATAGCTTCCATAGAAACAATCAGGAAAATAAAAGAAAAACCATAACTTTGTCAGATTTCAACATATTTTCATATATTTGCCATCAAATTTGAGATTTGGCAACTAATTATTATTTCAGAATTTCGGTTTGAATATTTTGTTTAAATTCTGCAAGGGTATACAAACTTCGCTGAGCCGAAGTTAGCTTCCTTTCTTGTTTTTTAATTGGTTGTACGTTTCCTGAATGCCTGAATGCATACTTTTTTTTATGTGGTAAAATGAGATTTGTTTGACTGCTTCTGTTTCGGATTCCATGTCCTGAGCTCTAAGCGTGCATTTTATGAATTCTATTTGTTTGTTATTTGAAAACATTTTTATTAATTTTTCCTGTACTATATTGTATTCGTGGTATGGTAGATACGAGTAAATTCAAATTTTTCCTTTGCCTATATATTTCTTAAAAATCTCTCCCCTCGTTGGAAAATCATTGAACTGGAGCGGGCGGAGTTGTCCAAAAATAATAGCACCGGCTATCGTGGCAGGATGTCGGCCGTAGAAGTTGGATGGGGGTGGTTGCAGCTGCTGGTAAATTCCAAAGTCCCAAAATCGCGAAGAAAAAAAGCGGCGAACTCGACTTCAATTTATCACACGTTTAATTCACAAGACTTTCAAATTAAGATTAAGTTAAAACTAAAGAGGGAAAAAACCCTGGACCGCGGAGTGGTGGGTTTCGCCGGGAGCGGGAGAGCACCGGAGAGCGGGAGTGCAAGCGGGAGTGCAAGCGGGAGTGCAAGCGCCAGTGCAGCGCTCGCTCTTACACTGCCGCTCGAAACTAAGCGCCCTTATGGCGCGAACATTCTCCCCCCCCTTGCGGCAGCAAGAGTCAGGATTACTCCTCGTGGCACACTCCAGAGACGGTCCATCCAAACACGGTGCTCTGAGCGACGGGCAGCCCATCTTCCAGCTTCAGGAACCCCGGTTGGATCAGCTTGGGGAACGTCTGACCCCAACGCGAGGGAAATGGTCGATGGGCGATGGAACTGTTCATCCGCGAGCCGGATATCCTCGAACTTGGCCCGGATGGTGTCACTCAGAGCCCGTACTGGCGTGCGAATCCTAAGGCTGGGATCAAGCCTTAAAACGACGTCGAGCCTGAAGTCGCCCGTGCGGGATCGGATAGTCGCCGTGCAGACCTCCTCCTCGCCTGCCTGCGTGACGGGCAGCCGGTATGCCGTCGCCAACGACCGGTCAATGCTGCTGACCGCCATGCACGGGTCGATCAGGGCCCCCATCTCAAACGTGGTGCTACCGGTGTCGAGCAGCACGCAGGCGGTCGGGAGGATGTGGACCACCCTCTGTCGCAGATAGGCCGCCACGGTCTGAGATGGAGTGGGGGCCACTGCACGCGCTGGTTCCCTTGGGACGGGATGACGAGCCGGCGCTGGAGTGGGGGCCGCCGGCCGAGCAGAATCCCTGGAGACGGGCTGACGAGCGGGGCGTTCAGGGCGTGAACGAGAGGTTGATGGCACCTCCTCGTGCATGTGGAGCAGCGTGTGATGGTCCCCCCCGCACGTTTTACATCCCTCGGTGCTTCGGCAGGTCCCTCCTGAGTGCTCGTGGGCGAGGCAATTCGAGCAGTACTTATTAATCAGCACTGCCCGAAGGCGCTTCTCAGCGCTCAGTTTCTGGAACCTCTTGCACTTCCGAAGAGGATGGATGCCCCGGCAGACTCGGCAGCGGTAGGATTGAATACCTCGGGTACGTCTGCTATCCAAATCCTGGGCTGTGCGGAGACGGCACCATTATGCTGAAGTTGTTCTGCGAGGAAAATAGACAAAAAATTGGCTTAGTATGTGACCTCGCAGACGGAAATAGATTAATGGCTGGAAGTAGCCGGTTCCTTGCTCTCCATAGGGAGAAGGATAACCTTATGCACGGGGCGTTTTATTGTGCCGCGCGCCGTACGGACTTCAGCCACTCGAACTCGGCCATCGGCTCCGGGGAAAACAGAAAAAATTCTGCCGAGCCGCCATTCGTTCGAGGGCAAATTATCCTCCTTGACTACCACCATATCGTCAATTTGGATGTTTCGGGTCGGAAATTGCCATTTGTTGCGTTTGTGGAGTTCTTTGAGATACTCCTCTTTCCACCGCGCACTAAACTGCTGATGTTGGGCTTTCAAATGTTGCCATCGATTGATTATCGACTTGGCTTCGCCCTTTATCTCAGGCTCAGCCGTGGAAAGCAACGGCCCGCCAATCAGGAAATGGCCAGGCGTGAGGGTTAGCAGATCGGAGGGATCTTCAGACATCGGGGATAGGGGTCTGGAGTTGAGGCAAGCTTCGATCTTGGCTCGGAGCGTCGCAAGTTCCTCAAATGTATACTTGCGCGTAGCCGTGGCTTTATAGAAAAGAGTTTTGAAACTTTTCACCCCTGCTTCCCACAGACCCCCCATATGCGGAGCCCCGGGCGGGATGAAGCGCCAGTCAAGTCCCTGATTGCTGTGTACATCAGTCACAGACTCTTTGACGGCTTGAAGGAAGTCCCGAGAAAGTAGAGAAGCTGCCCCCACAAACGTCTTGCCATTATCAGAATGAATCCGCCTAGGGCACCCGCGCCTAGCTACGAAACGAGCAAAGGCGGCTAGGAACTTTTCGGCGGTGAGATCCGATGTCGGCTCTAAATGGATAGCCTTCTCGGAAAAACACACAAATACACATACATATCCCTTGGTAATGAGACACGCTCTCCCGGTATAGTTTTTAATCTCAAACGGCCCGGCATAATCAATGCCCGTATATGTAAAAGGCCTCGAGAAGGACACTCTGTCCTTTGGAAGATCGCCCATCAGCTGAGTTTGCAGTCTCTTCTTGTAAATCGTGCAGATCTTACACGGATTCACCACTGCCTTGACCAGATTCTTAAGTTTAGCAATCCAATACTTCGATCGGATCAGGCGTACGATCAACTGACTACCGCCGTGAAGAGTAATCTGGTGGGTGAATTGGACGAGAAGGCGAGACAGTTTACAGCCGTAGGGCAGAATTATTGGATGCCGTTCATCATACTGGAGGGCTCTAGAAGCTGTGTTCGGATCGAACGTGTGCCCAGCAGTCGACTGGTACTGCCTGCGTTATCTTGGCCACTCTGTTGGCAACAAACGTGGTCCAGTTGCACGCCGGCTTCCGTAACCAGGCCAGAACGATGGTCGAATCGGTCCAGCAGCGTATGTCGGAACTTGGTGTGGGCATATTAGGAAGAATAGCCGTTACCATTTCGGCTAACAACACGGCGCCACATAGCTCTAGCCGTGGAAGGGACACGGTCTTGACTGAAGCGACTCGGGTCTTGGATGTGAGGAGGTTAGAAAGTATTTTCTGACCCACCTCGACGCGCACGTAGATCGCCGCTCCATAAGCCTTTTGGGACGCATCACAGAATCCATGATTCGCCACTTTGATCTCAGGCTGAAAACAGACCCATCTCGGAACGCGGATCTGGTTGAGGTCGGAATACTCATGAAGAAACGCCTGCCACCTCTGACTCATTTCGCTGGGAAGCTTATCATCCCAGCTTAAATCTTGTAGCCAAATCTCCTGCATAAACATTTTGGAACGTATTATAAACGGAGCGAGCCATCCGGCTGGATCAACCAACCTCGCGATTTGTGACAACACCTCCCGCTTTGTAAAGGAGGGTTCCACCACTATTTCTGGCGGCACGAAGTAGAATTCGTCGGACTTAGCCCTCCATCGAATCCCGAGCGTTTTGGCCGTGCTTTCGGTATCGATATCGAGGAACTCGCTATAAAGGAGGTGTTCGGCCGGAATATTTTGTAGTATGCTCGTGTGGTTTGAAGTCCACTTCCTCAAAGGGAAACCAGCAGAGCTAAGAGCTGCTTGTAGCTCTTGGATTGAACTATGGGCCTCAGATATGGAATTTGCCCCTGCCAGAACGTCATCGACGTACATATGTTGTTGAAGAATGTGGCTGGCTTTTAGAAACGCCCCTTGGACATCCTCTGCTAGCTTCTGCAGCACTCGAATAGCGAGGAAGGGCGCACAGTTGACCCCGAAGGTAACTGTTTTCAACTCAAAGTCTCGAATATCCCCCTCCTTATCTCGGAACAGGATTCTTTGAAAGGGTGTATGTTTCGGATCGACCCAGATCTGACGGTACATCTTTGTGATGTCCGCGCTGAACACATATTGGAAATATCGCCATTTCAGAATTTGAATGGTCAGATCGGATTGCAGGACTGGACCAGTATGAAGAATATCATACAAACTGGTTCCATTCGCAGATGGACTGGAGGCGTTAAATACAACGCGAAGCTTTGTCGTAGTACTTTCGGGCTTGATTACCGCGGGATGTGGAAGATAGTAAGTGGGGGAACTATGAGTCGATGGAACTTTGTGCATATGACCCAGATCCAGATACTCCTGAATCACGCTGTCATATTGCTCTTTTAACGGAAAGTCTCTTTTTAAACGATTCTCGTTTCGAAGAAACTGAGCTAACGCAATGGACCTTGAATATCCCAGATCGGACCCCGAGTTTTTGGGGTCGCAGAATGGGAGCGTAACCACGTACCTCCCGCTTGCGTCTCTTTTGGTAGTCCGGAGGAAGTTCCTTTCGCAATAGGAATCCGACTCTTTCACCATCTGGAATGGTAGATCCTCCACCTCCCAGAACTTGCTGAGAAGCGAGTCTAATGAATCTTCCTTTTTGGTGGTGTACTTGAGTCGTGAAGGATGCGACTCTGTTGGCCTTAGTATTGGAGATCGGCCCGGTAAGTACCCAGCCGAAGATGGTCTCTTGGCCTAGGAGGGAGCCACAAATGTTTCTCCGAGTGCCTTGCATCATCACCGACGGTAGAATATCAGCTCCGATCAGTAAATCGATTTGGGAACTTTCAAAGAAGTTTGGGTCTGCCCATTGGAGATCGGGCAGGTCTTACAAAGAATTCCTGGGAACTGGATGGGAGGGCAGTTTGCCCGCTAATTCCGGAAGGACATAGGCTGCGGTATCTAGTTGAAGACCCGGCTTAGTAGGGGAGCGGATAGCAAACTGGCAGAGTCTCGTTGACTCTGCCGAAACCGATTGGTTTAGCCCTGAGACTTGGGTTTGGGTTTTTCGGAAAGGCAACTTAAGGAGGTTGAACATGCGTTCGGAGATGAAGGTAGCTCGGTAACTCGTGCCCAGATGGCACACGTCAACAATTGCCGTGCTCAGCAGGACGGCTGTAGTATTTGCAGCGAAATAATTTTGCACCGTTGAGGTGCTCGCGGATGCATTGCGACTGGAGGACTGTTGCGCCGAGGGCGCCGAGGTTGGAGAGCTCGTGGGTCGAGCGTTTGAGGAAGTCGTGCTTGAGGAACTGGGGGAGCCGCGATGCAGCAAAGTATGATGCCTCCCCCTACACGTGAAACAGCTGTGTGTGCTCGTGCAATCACGTAGCTGATGGCTTCTAGCGAAACAATTCAGGCATAGCTGCTTCTTTTTTATGTAGCCGGAACGCGCGTCGACAGACATGAGAAGAAAGCGCGGGCACAATCGAATCGGATGATTTTCCTTAGAACATAAGTCACACCCTTTTTTGTTTGGTGCTGACCTTGGTCTCGAAGGATTGCAGCCTTTTAGGAACTGACTGAGTCGGCTTCATATCCTCGATAGCCTCCAGTGTCCGATACCTTTCGCTCAGGAATGTGTTCATCTCCTCCCAAGCCGGAATTTCGGACTTCGAAGTTAGCGACTGTTCCCATAAGGAAAGGGTTAACTTTGGCAGTTTGCTGGCGCACAGGAAGACCAACAGACAATCCCAGTTGTCAGTGGAGATATTGGAATGTGCTAGCGCTGTTAGACACCCCTGAATCGTAGACTGCAGCTCCTTTAGAGCATGTCCCGACTCTTGAGAAACGGAGCTCAAGTTGAACAAAAGCTTGAGTTGGCTGTTGACTAAAAGTCTTTTGTTTTGGAAACGATCTTGAAGGGCTGCCCACGCTGACGCGAAGCCGTCATATGTAAGCGGGGATTTGGACACTATGGCCTTTGCCTCGCCACTAGTTTTGGTGAGGAGATGGAAAAGCTTCTCGACCGGTGTCAGCCTGGGGTTGTTAACATAAACTGCCGTGAACAGGTCCCGGAAAGTGGGCCATCGGAGGTAGTCCCCATCGAAAACTCCTGTATCGCAGGGCGGTAGCCGGCAACCGGACGAAATAAGCGGTTGAGCGGGAGGAGCTTGAACGGCTTGAGGCGTCACTCTGTCTAGCGTTTCGCTAATCTGAGCTGCACATGTCTCGTATACGGAGTAGCAATAGTCATACTTTGCTTGTAGGAGAGGCAAGGTGCTGAGGGATCCTTCCTGGGCAATGAGGTCAGAGCAGATTTCGTACTCCTTTTCAACCTTCTCCCATAAGGCTCGCTCATGCTGCAGACGGACTTGCAATGTGTATGAAGATTGCGAAGCCTGACCAGGAGTATTGATTTTGTCTTCGAAAGCGCTGACGCGATCGCTCACAGCGATGAATTTGTGCAACGCAGCGGTTGCGGCCGTTGGCTGCTCGGCTACCGACATTTTTCTACTAGCGCGTGTGACCCTCAGGAATTTAGTCCCGGATGCAGAGGGATTCTCTGGCTGTCCCACAAGTGAAGATTCGCTCGACGCTTTCGCCACCGGTTTGGAGACGACAATTCTCGGACTTGTTTTTGAGCTCGTCGTTGGGCGATCTCTGATCTTTGGCGTGGCACTCGAGCTTCTAGGTCTCGGGCTAGCGGACTTGGGCACTTGTTTGACGCGAGAAGGCAGCGGAGAGGAAAGGGTGGTCTTTGTTTCCTTTTTTGGTGTCGGCGTTGGCTTCTTGTCACCCTCAACGGGCATACTCAGCTACGCTGTTCAAATCGGAAGGCCTTCCCGCCGCCAAAAAAATTAAGGAAATGAAAAAAAACTGACCCGCAGACTCGGTTTGGAGCAAATTAGCTGATATAGCTAGAAAATAGCTAGAAAATAGCTAAATGTAGCCGACTGCTTACGGAACGCTTATTGGAAAAAAATAGCTAAATATAGCTAAGAGTTACGGAAACAGCAAACAATAGCTGAATGCTCCCTGACGAAAAATAGCTAAATCTCGCTGAGAGAATCAAAACAAACGACTAAAAAGGCTGAATAGCTAAACACAAAAACCAACCGAAACGATGGAAAAAATAACGACACATCAACCGCAAGAAAAACTTCGACAATCAATTTCAAAAAAAATTAAATAGCCAAAAAAAAATTAAATGGCTGGTGGTACGATAGCCTAGGAGCAGAATTTAGATTTGGAATTCTCTGGCAAAAAATTTTTTGTAATTTAGGAACACAATCGAAGTTTAACCACTTTTGCGACACAAGAAAAAAGAAGCCAAAAAAACTAGCTGAAAAACGAATCTGAAATAGCTATCGACCTTGAAATTTTCTTTGACGATTATTCGAAAAATATTAATATTTTTTTTTTTTGCGCTCGATTTTGTATTCCGGTATGGATGTAGGATTGGTGCCCTGTGTTTTGCTCGTTACTACTTGAATCGTGTAAGTGCCTATGCTTGCATATGAACAAAACGGAGACGAAATAAAAATTACCCAAATATATGTATGTGTGTATATGGAGTTCGATGCTTAGCACAGAATAGCGCTAAGCTCTGCTCATGTACATATGTATGCATGTATTTGATGGAAACATTTTGGCTGCTCGCAGATTAGCGGGAAGCTTATGTATGCGAATATATATGTATGTCAGGATAGCAATTAAAAAACACAATTAAGTTTTTTCGGATATATGTATATGAATATCAGGATAGCAATTAAAACCACAATTAATTTTTTCGGATATATGTATATGAATATCAGGATCGCAATTAAAAACACAATTAATTTTTTTTTTCGGATATATGTATGTATATGTATATGATATATATTTATTTTATTGCTGGAACGAAATTTTAGTTTTTGGGTATATTTTATTTTTTATTACAATTTTTCAAAAATCGTATAAATTGACAATTTAACCATTAATATAAAACTATAAATTTCGGCGTAAAAATATTTTATATTTGTGTGTATGTAAAAATTGCGCGTAAATTTGATTTTCAATTGTTAATATGTGTATGGGTCTTTGGAATGATATATATGTAGATATATGTATGTGTAAATAATATAATAATTTTATGGCTTTGGACAATATGTGTATGTATTAATTTGTATGTGTATACTTGGATATGTGTAAAGAATATAATATTTTTTAATCTTTGTTTGATTTGTGTGTGTATATATTTGGAATTTTCAACATGAAGTTTAGTGCCGGACGTGGATATGTGAAAGTGATTTTGCTGTAATATATATATGCACATATGAATGTATATATGTATGTACGCTTGGAAACTAGCGGATCACAGTGAAAAACTATGTAGAGGGCCAATATTGGCAAAGCACTTTGCACTTTAAAATCGAAAAAAAATTCACTGCGGCTAGGCGTATGTTTTTAATACCTATATTCTTGTATATAGGCATATATATATCACTTCTCACTTTTTCACTTGGAATTTGGACTCGGATGGAAATAACGCCTTGGAAAAGGAATATGGCGACCACGGACGAAAGGTTTGGAAAATAGTCGTACTTATCTTGGAAAAATCCGCAAAGGGGGGCGCTGATCAGGATAGATCGCAGGCGACGAAGGACCATGAACTGGAGTGGGCGGAGTTGTCCAAAAATAATAGCACCGGCTATCGTGGCAGGATGTCGGCCGTAGAAGTTGGATGGGGGTGGTTGCAGCTGCTGGTAAATTCCAAAGTCCCGAAATCGCGAAGAAAAAAAGCGGCGAACTCGACTTCAATTTATCACACGTTTTATTCACAAGACTTTCAAATTAAGATTAAGTTAAAACTAAAGAGGGAAAAAACCCTGGACCGCGGAGTGGTCGAAATACAAACTTTGGTAACACTTAAGCTATCTCTTTTTGCTTTGTGCGATATATTCTTAAGTATTCCTATTCGTGTATGTGCATTTTAAGAAGACACCACGCATTGTCGCGCAACCTTATTAAGTTTAATAAACTCATGTTAAACATACGGTTTCTTGTCGGAGTTCCACAATAAATAAAATATCATATAACCAACAATCTCTGACATGTTGTCGATTTTTTCGTCCAGTGTGTCATTTTTGTTATTAATGACGTAGTCATTGTCATCGAGTCTGCTCAAAAAATTGGCTACTTTATTTTCCTTTCCTTTTAAATATTCAATCTCGAATTGAGTTTCTCCTAATTTTAATAACCATCTTTGATGTCTAGGCGAGGTATCTTTCCCTTTATGTTTCGAATGTAAAAATTTTATGGGTTTATGATCTGTCATTATCTTAAATTTCCTTCCATACAAATATGGTCTAAGATAATTCACGCTCCAAAGGATTGCCAAAAATTCTTTGTCGGTAGCTGAGTAATTTCTTTCATGCGTATTAAGTGTTCTCGGCGCAAAACAAATTGGGTGGCCTTCTTGTGATAATACCGCACCTATTGCATAATTCGACGCGTCAGTCGTAAGTGTAAATGTTTTCTCAAAATTGGGAAATCTAAGTATGGGGTGTGAACTGATCATATGTTTTAATTTTTCTAATGCTTCTACATAAGTTGGATCTTTTGGGTTTATTTTCACATTTTTCCTTAAATATTTTGTTATAGGTTGTGCTACTTTAGCATAATCCTTAATAAATTTTCTGTAATAACCAGTTATACCTAGGAAACTTTTTATCTGTTTTTCTGTCCGAGGTAGTACTAATTTTTCTATAATAGCTATTTTATTGGGATTGGGTTTAATACCTTCCTTTGTCAAAATATGCCCAAGGAATTCTGTTTCCCTTTTCATAAAATTGCATTTATCTATCTGGATCTTTAGATTTTTTTCTTCCCAGATTTTGAAAATTTCTTTAATTGTCTGAATGTGTTCTTGCAGTGATGTGCTAAAAATTAGTATGTCGTCTAGATAAACGACACATTTTTTATTTATATGATCTCTTAAAATTTCGTTCATAAGTCTCTGGAATGTGACTGGGGCATTTTTTAACCCGAATGGCATTCTTATAAACTCATATAGGCCGTGTGGCGTTACAAAGGCTGTTTTCTTTCTATCTTCCTCTTTAACTAAGATTTGATGGTAGCCTTTGGCTAAATCTAACGTTGTAAAATATTGGGCTCTTCCGAGTTTGTCCAAAAGTGATTCTATATTTGGTATCGGAAACTTGTCGTCTATCGTGATTTCGTTTAGTTTTCTATAGTCAATTACTATTCGATACTTCTTTTTACCTGAATTGTCAATTTTTTCGGTATCACTATTAAGGGGCTTGAATATCTTGAATTACTTTTCCTGATTATACCTTGCTCCGTCATTTCTTTAATTTGTCTCCTTACTTCTTCTTCATGCTGAGGTGGATACCTATAAAGTTTTGAATTTAGCTGTTCGTCCGTGGTTGTCCGTATCTCATGCTCTATTTCTGTCGTACTTGTCAATATGTCTCCCTCTTTAAAAAATAATTTACTGAACCTTTGTATAATAATTTCAATTCCTTTTCGTTCTTCTTTATTTAAATAATCAAGTTTTAAAGTATCAAGGTTTCCTTCGTTACTTTCTAAAGTACACACTTCTTTATATTGGTAAGGGTTATTTATTATTGAATTTTCTTTATGATTTAGCGTTAAAGTTCTTTGTTCCAGATTAATGTAAGCGTTTAAAAAATTTAATAGGTCTATTCCTATAATGAAACTATATTTCCTTCCTGTTAATAGGGCTACTTTCCATCGAACCCTAGCCTTACTTGGTAAATTAAATTCTTTTGGTGCTGTTGTATGAATTTCGTGCTCTATAACGTATTTGCTATTTATGGTACTGTAGGGTATTGGCCTGCTTAGTTTTCTTTTTGGGTAGTCAATGAGTTGGTCATTTACCAGACTTGAAGTGGCTCCTGTATATATTAATGCAACATACTTTTCTTTATTTATGTTCAATTCTATTAGTGGTAGGTATTCCGAGGCTGTTTCATAAAAAAAAACTGTATTATTCACCTCTGCCTGTTGGTCGCACTGATGGTTTGAGTCGTTGGTTTCGTAATAGTCGTCGTTTGTTCTATTTTGGTCGGTCTCTAAATTGTCAATTTCCATCGGCTCTACATTTCCTGGTCTGTTCTGCCTGGTTTGATGTGAACCTGATTGATCTGTCCTGAGTTATTACTTCTTATCTTTGGTTGAGCATTGCTTTGCCTAAATTGGCCTGAATTATTATATCTGTAATTCTGTTGTAAGTTCCTGTTATTTTGATTCCCATCTTGATTTCTTGAATTTTGTTGATTGTTTGTTATCTGACAATCAACACAATGGTTGATTAAAATTCTTATAATTTTGGTGTTGATTAATCTGTTGCGTATTAAAATTTTTAAAGTGTTGTTGTGGATTAATCCTTGATTTCCTTGATTTTTGTTGAAAGTCCCTGTCTCTGAATTGTGTCGGTTTAGTCTGCCTTTCTATATTGGAATCTGATACAACTATTTTCGTATCTGCGTAGCATCATTATTTTTAAAATTTCTCCTAATCCTCTTGCTTCATATATTTTATCTAGTAATGTACCTTGTGTTATTTCTTTAGCTGCATTCACCAGCAAGCTTTCTACATTACTTAAATCTATGAAGTTGTCTTGCTTATGGTAGACTATTAATTCATCAGTTTTATATTTAATATTCTGCAGCTCCACTGCTAGCTCGCTCACCGTGTTCACTCTCAGGTCGCAGATTCTTCGGTAAATTTGGTGTGGTTCTGTATCCGGTCTGTATCGTAGCTTCAGCGTCGCCTTGATCAGTTTCCAATTGTCGGGTTCCGGTACGTTTATCACTACATCCTTCGCTTGTCCTTGAATCGTCTTATAGAATATGGTCCTGGTGGCTTCCAGCTTAAATTCCGGATCTTGAATTGATTGAAGCAGATACTCGACGCTGCTGAAGAATGAGTTGATTAAGATGTCCCCTGTTCCTGTGAACGTCGCCAGATGGTTTATAGTTTTGAACAGCCGTTCTTTCTGTGCAGAGTTGGCCGGGGGGTTGTTTTGTAGTTGTACATAGGCTTGTTGGAGTTGCTCAAACTGCCTTTCCCTGATGGCCAGTTGCTCCAGTAGGTCTGCCTGTGGCATCTGGGGGTTTTCTTGTGCCATTCTTACCTCGTCGTATTTATTCGCTCGGTTTCGTCTTCTTGATGCCGTTTTGGATGATGGAGTAATTTTAACTTGACTTGGAAGTCCACTTATTTTTAGTTGAACTCCCTCGACGTCCTTGTCAACTTATTTTTAGTTGAGCTTCCTGGAACTCCTTGGCTTTCGAAGTCCACTTATTTTTAGCTGAACTCCTTCTAAGTCCTTGTCAACTGATTTTTAGTTGACCTTCCTGGAATTCCTTGGCAACTTATTTTTAGTTGCACTTTGTGAGTTATTTCACTGCACTATTTTTGTCGACCGATTGTAAATTTAAAATTTTGTTTTCCGATTTTCCTATTAGTTTAAGTTTATTTATTTGTTCGGTTCGATCACTGGATCCTTTTTAATAAAAAAGAATCCTAAAGAATAATAATAATAAACACGGACACGACGTTTAATTCTTAGTGGCGAATCATAACTGACTCTCTTTATTGAAAAAGTCGTATTTAAAGGTTTTACATTTGGGTTACAATTGGTTTGTGTTGGTGTACTTAAATGGAATTCGGATTTAGCTTATTCTATATGCTTATGTAGTTATTGCGAAATTTATGCTGATTAGACTTATTCTGTCTGCAGTTGGTTTCGTTGCGAAACCCGGATGCATACAAGAGTTTATTAACTCATGTCGCGAAATTGTTTACTACAGGGCAATGAATTTAGGTTTCGGTTGCGAAACCGGATGCTTACAAGAGTTTATTAACTCGTGTCGCGAAATTGCTTATTTTTATTTTATTGGATTTATTTGGGTATTATGTACTGGGAATGAAGTGGATCTGTACATAACTCGCGTGCTAATAGGAGCACCCAAGCACATTCGGTGTCTTCTTCTTCACACATCTACTTTTGTTGTTTATGGTGCTTGCATGGCCAATTGGACATTTGGACAACACAAAGCTGACAATCTGCTGCACACCTGGGTGCACCCGTGGCATGTAGCGACGTGAATAGTATCATTAATATATTTTGTTCTTAATTCAGTTAAGCCTTTTTACTTATAAATATATTCGATCCTACTTAAGCTAATTTTTGTGGCGAAAATTTGATCACACACATATATATATAAACATAAATTAACAACAGCTACGTAACTCATCAGTCATCAGGCCTGCTGACATCGAGGGATTTTGCGTAAGTACGGCATAGCCGTCAAAACAACCGAAAATATGTAAGCGTACATATATATGTGTGGGAATGGGTCTGGCAACTGAGTTCGACCTGTCCCAGCACTTCCGAGGGGAGGAGACGAGGGAGAGATACAAGAGACGAGGACGACGAAAGACGTGCGGTTTTTGAGAACGACGAAAAGAACAATTTAAAAGGAGAAAACAACACAGTTAAAACTAAACTAAAACGTGTAATTATCATTTATCTAACTTACTTTCTATATAATCAATCATATTAAACATTAAAACCAATCCTACAAATATGGGGGCTCAACCTTCGCGATAAAGTAAGGTGGAAAAAACGATGACAAATTAAAGTAAAACGACGAAAAAACTAAAATAAAGTGCTATTGTGAAATTAAATACGACGACGACGCCACACACACAACGCTGATCTGCACGCATACATTTATAACGACGCGAGTGTATGTAAACGACGGGTGGAGAAAACGTGAAAAAGGACGACGAACACTGATGTAACAACGACGTGAAACGACGTGTTATTTTCGCAATATACAAAAGTTTATAATACTTTGTACTGCAAAATGTCTCATCTCGTTGATTTTGGATCGGATGATGAGTTGTTTGCACCAAAGCTTACATATGTGGCTGAGAATTTGTCCAACAAGAATCTGGTTGTAATTTGCAATATATTGGGATTACACCACGACAAAGACGACCTAATGATTTACATATTTCGAAATTTGCAAGCGGGAAACTTACTGGCGGATGCCGCTGAAGATGAAGACGAAGAGGAAAACGATGACAGTGGTATATCGAACCGTGTGGTCACTAGAGCGGGAGAGCGAGAGAGGGCTAATAACAAGGCAATGGACAATGATGTGAGCTCAGTGAAAAGTTTTGGCATAGGTTCGCCGCGATTTTCGGTGAACTTCCGGAATATTAAGGACTCAATTAGACCATTTAGCGGTAACAACACGCTTGGAGTGGAAGTAAGGGTGCATGATTTTGAGGACATGGCTTCAATCATGTATTGGGATGACCTACAGAAATTCATTTTCGCGAAACGGTCCCTCAAAGGTCTTGCAAAAATGTTTATAATGAGTGAGCGAGGTATAAGAAGTTGGCAAATGTTGAAAAATGCCCTGATCAACGAGTTTAAAACTGTTTTTAATTAATGCAAATACATAAGATGTTGTCTAACAGGAAAATTAAAAACAGTGAAAGCGTGCAAGAATATCTTCTCAAAATGAAAGAGGACGATAAGTTTAAATATTTAAACACGAAAGACAGTAGTGGCCATAAGGACGTGTCTGTTCCAAAAAAAGGGAACTGCTTTAACTGTGGTGCTTTTGGGCATACTCATTGCGCTAATTGCGCTAATCGAAGCAATGGTCGAAAGTGTTTTAATTGTAACAATCACGGACATATTTCGAAAGACTGCACCGCTGGCAGAATCGAATCGGTAGCTAATCCGATCATTACGTGTAAAGTTTCTGAGGAAAAATTAGCGATATGCAAGGAGATTTGTATGCAGCGCAATAAGTATACGGCTCTGATCGACACTGGCAGCAAATACCAGGGTTTGAATTTACTACTCCATAGCAGCGAGATTCATAAAAATGTTGCTATGCTATAGCAGGCGCTGTCACTTTGACGAGAGCAGTAGCAGAGCCGTAGCAATGAAATTGAAAACTTTGTGCTATGCTCTGCTCCGAGATTTCTGACTTGTTACGTACATCCAAATGCTATAGCAGAAAGTTTTAGAAAATGCTCCGGGGACTAGTAGCCTTAGTCAAAATTTTAGAGCAAGATGAGAGCATTTTGATATGTGCTACGGCTCTTACATGTATTTGTTTTTGTTAATTGTTACTTTTCATTATTATGCAACGTTACTTTTATTTTCCTTGGTTGTTTTCTGCATGATTAGAAAATTAATTAAATGCCTCCAATCCTAGGCTTCCTTATTGACTCAGGTTGGTACTGACTACTAGTAGACTACAGAAGGAGTGGACCAAAATGGAGCTCAGCTCTAATTGGAGGCTCTAGGATGAAGCCACTTGAACCTACCTACCTTCCACTTTAAAGCAGCATTAAAAATTTTTTTTAAATATAATACATTTAAAATTTAATACATTATATTTCCTCTGCTCTTATCTTGCTCTACAATTTTTACTAAGGCTACTAGCCCCCAGAGCATTTCCTAAAATATTCTGCTATAGCACTTGGATGTACATAGCATGTCAGAAAACTCGGAGCAGAGCATAGCACAAAGTTTTCAATTTCATTGCTACGGCTCTGCTACTGCTCTCGTCAAAGTGACAAATGGCAAATACAACATTATAAATGAAACAGTCTACGTGAGTTTAAATAAGCCAAGGCTGAATGCCGTCAACATTGTTCTCGTCGGGTTCGGAAACCAAAACAGAGTAAAACCGTTTGGTTCATTCAAAGAAGAATTCAAAGTGGACGGACAGATGTTTAGAGGGAATTTTCTCGTAGTTTCATCTAATTTTTTGGACGTTGAAGTTGTGTTAGGAGCAGAATTTTGTAATAATGCTGAAATTCAAATAAATCGCGACAGAATAAAAATTAAAAAGCCAGAGAATAACGACTCTGATGTGGAAATAGGAGCGTTAATGAAAATCAATGCTGAAAATGATGAAAACGTGAGCATCAACATTGACAAGTTTCGAAGCACAACGCGAAGTGAACGACTTAATTAAAAACTATAAGCCTGTGAATACGAAGTCAACCAACGTCGTGATGCGTATCGTTTCGAAGGATGATACTCCTGTGCACTCCCGTCCGAGTAGATTCGCCTTTTCCGAGCGATGCGTCATTGATGATCAAGTAGAATAGTGGCTGAAAGACGGTATCATTGAACATTCTGAGTCCGAGTACAGCAGTCCGGTCGTCCACGTGTAGAAACGCGATAATTCAGCACGTCTATGCATCGATTACAGGAGAATAAACAAGGTAATAGTACGATATTTATTTTCCTTGCCCTGATTGAGGATCAATTGGATCGTCTTCAAAATGCACACATCTTTAGTACATTGGATCTAAAAAACGGATTTTTCCACGTAAAAGTTGAGAAGGACAGCCACAAGTTTACATCCTTCGTAACGCGCAATGGCCAGTACCTTATAATCCTAAAGTATCTTAAAGTCCCGTTTGGTCTCACGAATTCTCCTGGTGTATTTCAAAGGCACGTCAACGCCATCTTTTGAGATTTGACTCGGTCTCGTATTGCGATTCTATATGTAGACGACATTATAGTTCCTGCTGAAAACGAAGAACAAGATGTAACCAATCTGAAAATAGTTATCTGACGCTGTGAAGAGTACGGGTTGGTGATCAATCTTAAGAAATGCTGCTTTTTGAAGAAAAATATCGAGTTTCTAGGACACGTGATCCAAGACCAGAAGATTACTATATCTGACGAAAGGACCAAAGCCGTGACCAAATTTCCTGTTCCGATAAACCAAAAGCAACTTCAAAGTTTTCTGGGTTTGGTTGGTTATTTTCGGAAGTTTATTCTTGACTTTTCGATCATCGCGAAGCCTTTAACTGATCTTTTAAAGCACGATTCTAAGTTTGTCATTACAGATAGAGAGATTGATGCTATTGATAAGCTTAAGAATTTGATTTCACAGAAGCCGGTGCTTAAGATTTTCCATCCACAAAACGAAACGGAGCTGCACACAGATGCATCGATCGATGGTTTTGGAGCAGTTATACTTCAAAAGTGTCCTTACGATAATCAAATTCATCCAGTCTACTATATGAGCAAGAAAACGACTGATGCCGAAAGAATGCTTTCCAGTTACGAGTTAGAGATATTGGTTGAAGCTCTTAGGAAATTCAGAGTTTATCTCCTTCAAGTTGATAAGCGATTGCAACGCGTTCACTAAGACCATGGAGAAGAGAGAAGTCTGCACTAGAGTCGCTCGTTGGATTCTAGAACTCCAAGAGTTTACCTTTGACGTTGAACACAGATCGGGAACACGTATACGCCATGCTGTTGCTTTAAGCAGATACCCCGTAATGATGATCTCCGACGAAACATTAAACAGTCAACTAAAATTCATTCAGTCGCAGGATGAGGAGCTTAATTCTGGTCTCCTTTAAAAGCTAGTTGACGACGATGAGCTGATCGTTGTGCCACCAACCTTTCAACGCGAAATTATCAGGCAGGCGCATGAAAAGGGGCATTTTTCTGTAAAGAAAACGAAGGAAATTATATCGAAAGAGTATTTCATTCCGAAACTGGAAGAAAAAATACAACGACAAATCAGATGCTGCATTCCATGCATCGTCTCTAACCGCAAGCTTGGAAAAAAAGAAAGGAGAGTTGCATTCTTTGCCGAAGGAAGCGGAGCCACTTCAGACGTTTCATATTGATTCCTTAGGGCCGCTCGAATCAACTCATAAGGCGCATAAACACATTCTAGCAGTCATTGATGGGTTTACCAAATTTTGCTGGCTGTATCCAACCAGTACAAATTTGTAAGCAATGTCCAGCAAACAATTAATTCGACGTACTGTAGGAGTACACACACAACTCCATTTGAGCTACTTGTTGGAGTAAAGATGCGTACCAAATCTGACGTACATATTAAGAAAATGGTGCATCAAGAGTTTATCCAAATGTTTCAGGATCATAGAGACAGTATACGAAAGGCAGTCAAGCAACAGATTCTTATCATGCAAGACGAGAATAAGCACACGTATAATCTGAGACGCAGACGTGCCGAAAGATACCCACGACGTTTCGAAAGATACTGTATCTGCTGATGGGCCGAGATACACTACTTCTTGTGCTGAGTATATGAAGCCGTGGGTTCACCTAGATCTTGAAGACGACGACAACGCATTCGGGACGAATGTATAGAAGGATGGCCGAGTTGTGGGAATGGGTCTGGCAACTCAGTTCGACCTGTCCCAGCACTACCGAAAGGAAGAAAAGAGGGACAGACACAAGAGACGAGGACGACGAAAGACGTGCGGTTTTTGAGAACGACGAGAAGAACAATTTAAAAGGAGAAAACGACTCAGTTAAAACTAAACTAAAACGTGTAATTATCATTTATCTAACTTACTTTCTATATAATCATATTAAACATTAAAACCAATCCTACATATATATACAAACATATTATAATCAAGAATCCCACAAAGTTAAGTTAAATTCATTAATATTTAATTTAATTCAACTACATTCATATTATTCATGCATATTTATAGATAATAGAGCTTAATTTAAACAGTAAAACAAAAACAAAGAAATGTAAAGTAAACGTCACTAATTTGCCTTATTAAATTAATTAATTTTTTACTATCGTCAGTTACGCAAACAAAACTAAAGCATAAAAAGTCTCTATAACGTAAATATATTTTTGTAGGTTAAGGATTAGATGTAGGAAATGTAAAGCAGCGGTTGTACGTGGGTGGGGTCTGATGGGACTTCACAGGTAGGGTGAGTATAGATCGAGGCCAATAACATCTGTCGCTGACATTCTAGTTTTGGCAGAGGAAACGAACAGAATTGACTGTGTTCTTTTTTACTATGGAGCTCCCTTCGATATCAGAAGTGGGATTGGATTCGCCTACAATAAACGATTCCGCCCAAATCGTCGAAGCGCTTGAATTGCAGAACCGCAATCTAATGTAGATCATAAAATCTATGCAAACTTTAAGACAGTCAGCAGAGGAAAAATCTGGTAATGTCGATTTGCCAAAATTTAATCCGGATTGTGTTGGAGTGGACGCCTCAGCCTAGTGTACAACGGTTGACCTGATTTTCGCTGAGAATACCCTGAGTGGTGGCGCCCTTGTGATAGCATTAAGCAAGGCGCTGAAGGGCACCGCATCTCAATGGTTGTCGCAAATATGCAAAAGAGTTATTCATTCAAGGTTTCGTCGGACTTGAGAGAACTATATCTATTTTATTTCGGTTTGCATTTCATCATCTTTCATCAACATATATTCCGCAAATAACAAAATGATGAGGTATGAGTTAGCACTCTTTCAATATAACCTGCTTCATATAGGAATTCACCTTAGAGCTGCCCCCTCAATTATAAACGTGTATCAGGTGGCAAGATATTTATGGTCTTCCAAACGAACGCGAGGTATCCTTTGCATTTTTGTTAGGAACTTCTTATGACAGGTCTGGCAGGTGATGCCTAACTTGAAGACAATCTTGTTGTTGGCGTACATTTTGTTAGAAGGGGTATGTTCACACTTGCTTGAGAAACCGTTACAAATGTTTCCTTTCCATCCAATCCTCAATTGGATAACTAATTAAACATGTTTTCACATATACACATTCATTCAAATGTAGGTGAAAATATGATATGGTTAGGACAATTTATGATTTTGAGCTGAGCAGCCGTTGTTGCCGCTCTGAGCTCGTAATTGGTTATTGTTTTAACAAATTACTTAAGGGCTAAAGAAAGCAAAGTCTGATAACCGCGCTGCCAAGAGCGGCAGCGGGAAGGCAGCTATGTATTCTTAAGTATATCGCTCGTGGTGCATTTATGCTGACACCTGCACTTTCTGCGTGCGAGGCAATGCGCAGCGAGGGATTCATAATTCGGCCACTGAGGTTTAATGGTTGGCAGAAAGGTCGATTTAGTTAGCAACAAATGTGGACGTCAATGCATTAAATTTACAAATATAACAGGTTGCCTGAGGACTTGTACATGTAGTTTGTGATATTAACGAAAATTATCCAATTGAGTTTTTAAATTCATTGGATTTGCCAGGCATGCCACCACACCATTCGCGATTGAAGGTTGGAGCTCCGATTATTCTACTTCGTAACTTGAACCCACCACACCTATGTAATGGTACACGATTCGTAATTAAGAAATTAATGAAAACAAGAAAGGAAGCTAACTTCGGCTCACCGAAGTTTGTATACCCTTGCAGAGTTTAAACAAAAAATTAAAAACGAAATTCTGAAATAATAATTTGTTGCCAAATCACAAATTTGATGGCAACGGTTTGAAACACGGCTAAGCTATGGTTTTTTTTATTTTCCTGATTGTTCCTATGGAAGCTATAGAATATAGTCAGCCGAATTTCATGAAATTAAAATCAAAATTCAGAAATACTAAAATATTTCTAAATATCAAATTTGGAGAAAATATGTTGAAATCTGACAAAGTTATGGTTTTTTCTTTTATTTTCCTGATTGTTCCTATGGAAGCTATAGGGTATAGTCAGAATTCTGAAAATAAAAAATGGCGACTAGTAATTGACTATCGTCAAATTAATAAAAAAAAACTTTGTCTGATAAATTTCCGCTCCCTAGAATAGATGATATTTTAGATCAACTAGGTAGAGCACAATATTTCGCATGCCTTGACTTAATGTCAGGTGTTCACCAAATTGAACTCGAATTAGTTCACGGGATATAACATCCTTTTCGACAAATAATGGTTCGTATCGTTACCATTTTAAAAACATAACTGATGTTTTTGATAAATGTAGGACTACTATATGTCCACTCTAAAACTATTTCATGCATGAAGGCACACTTTTGGGACACAAATGCACAGATAAAGTAATCTTGCCAGACGACAAAAAATACGACGTCATCAAAAACTGTTCAGTCCCACATTATGCAGACAGCGCTAGACGATTCGTTGCTTTTTGCTATTATTATAGACGTTTTATAAAAACACATAAAAAAGATGTTGCATTCCAATGGACAGCTAACTGCCAGAATGGCTGCGAACATTTAAAATCAGCACTAATAATCCACATTTATTAGAATACCCAGATTTCAGCAAATGATAATAACAGAAGCAAGTAAGAAAGCATGCTGAGCAGTGTGAGCAGTTAACTCAATACAAAAACGGACTCCAACTTTCAGTTGCATATGCATCAAGATCGTTTACTAAGGGTAAAGTAATAAAAGCGCAACAGAACAAGAAATGCGCAATAACTTATTTCAGACCATATTGTATTTACACAACGACCAATTGTATGCAACTCTCAACTTCTTTTAGCTGTTACTCTAGTTGTTGTTATCCAATTTCCCCGAAAATAGGGAAAAAGAAACGAGAAACCTAACGGTTCATAGGACAAAAAGAAAAATAAAAGAAAAGACATGCAAGTTGTGAAAATTATTTACACAAAATTTATGGGTGTAAAAAGAAATTACACAAAAGTTAATTTTATTAATTCAGCTTAGAATGTAATTTTAACCAAAAAATTTTTTAATTTCATAACAAAACATGATTAATATTTAGTAAAGCAGGCTTTAGCATCAATGACAGCTTTACATTTTTTTTGTATTGACCCTACCTAAGTTTGGGCCAATTGTAAGGACGATTCTGACCAAATTTTGTTATTTCCGCGACGGTTTCCTCTCGATATTTTTTTTATAGATCTCATATTTTTAATGAAAGCCCAAACGTTTTAAATTATATTTAGGTCTGGGTTCTGTGGCGGCCATGGGAGAACCGCCTGACTAAGGTCGTGCAAGAATTTTGTGGGTACTTTATCCTTATGGCAAGTCCTGTAAAAATTGCCTTAGAATCCAAAAAAATGGTTGTTAAACAAATGAGTGATTATATCCTTCGTCGCAGGCTAAAAGAAACTAATTTCAATACGTATGTTGTCCGAAAAGTGATTGACATCACACCAGCCAAAACATTACTGTGCCCCCGCCATATATTAATTGGCTAAGGTGCCAAATGCTTTTGGTTTTTATTCAAATACATAAATTTGTTAGTGCAGGGGTCGTACCTCAGGGAAAGAAGTATATGTGCATTGAAATTATTTAAAAAAAAGACGTAAAATAATTATATTAGGATTTTGATAAAATTTATTTATATCGCGGGAATACATATTAACAAAAAAAATAACAATATAGTTTTCGTAAACGTTTGGATTAACTTTAAACGAAATAAAGAATTTTAATTTCATATGAAATAAGTATATGTGCATACTGCACAAAAATTCGAAATACAAGTTTAAAAATTGTTAAACAATTTGAAGTACACTTCTTAATAATTTATATGACTTCCTTTATAGTAACTACCTTAAAAATCCGAAAAGTTATGGAAAAAAAAGCGAAGCGGCAGGCCACTGAACTCGACGAGCGCTACAAGAGACAAATTCGGCGTCACATATGTGGTTAAGTGGCGCTTTAAAAGCCTTGGTACAGGGTCGCGTGAACCATTTGTAACCATTTTGTTTTGGTTTAAAATTTGGTTTATACATCTTTTTGATACCTTAAGATTCAGTTGACCTTTTATCTCCATGTTTATTTTAAATAATAAAATAATTACAAAGTTAATTTATAGTTAATTTTCTTTTTACAATTATGCCGATTTAGCTATGAAACAAGAAAGGAAGCTAACTTCGGCTCACCGAAGTTTGAATACCCTTGCAGAATTTAAACAAAAAATTTAGACCAAAATTATGGAATAATAATTAGTAGCCAAATCTCATATTTTATGGCAATGGTTTGAAACACGGCAACTATGGCAACTATAGGATATAGTTCTGCGAATTTCGTGAAATTAAAACCGAAAATGTACAATAATATTAAATGGCCAAATAACAAATTTGGTGAAAATATGTTGAAAACTGACATAGTTATAATTTTTTTTCGAAAATTTTCCCGATCGTTCCTATGGCAGCTATATGATATAGTCGTCCGATCCGAGTTAAAACAAACAATTAATTACGACAAAACTAGCTTAGATTTTGACTTAAAAATAGGAGATCAGGTTTTATTGAAAAATGAAACAGAGCATAAGCTAGATTTTAAATATACAGATCCTTATAAGGTAGAACAAATAGGAGCTAGAGATAACATAACTATAATAAATAATAAAAATGCAAAACAAATAGTACATAAAGATAGATTAAAACCCTTTATTTCATAATCAATTTTTATTTCATATATGTATATACATATATATCACGTATGGACATACATGTATGTAAGCATATATATATAATACATATAACCATACATAAAATAGGCACACATAAGATAACCATATACATATATAAAACTAGAGGACCCAGCGAACTTCGTCTCGCCCCTAATTAATGGTTTTTTAGTAAAATTTTGTGTAGTTGACCCGGCAAACTTCGTCTAGCATCCAATTTTAACCCAAAAATTCTTTATTAATTATGCCATTTAAAATAAAAATATTTATTTCTCAGCGCAATGGAGTGTACAATATTCTTGGTTAGTCCGTCTTTAAAGCATGGTATTTCCAAATCTAAGCCACTTAAAAATAATGTTTGGCCTTGTGACCTATTGATCGTCATAACGAATGTCAATCGAATTGGAAATTGAGTCCTTTTGAATTCAACTAGCACATCTGTAGGAATCATAGGTATTCGTGGCAACAACACATTTTCGCTTTGAAACTTCCCATTCAATACGGCTTCAATGATATTTATACCCTTGCAGGGTATATTAGTTTCAGTCAAAAGTTTGCAACGCAGTGAAGGAGGCATCTCCGACCCTAGAAAGTATATATATTCTTGATCAGGATCAACAGCCGAGTCGATCTCGCCATGTCCGTCTGTCCGTATGTCCGTTTCTACGCAAACTAGTCCCTCCGTGTTAAAGCTATCTGAATGAAACTTTGCAGTTAGGCTTCTATATACTCTCACTCGTGCATATGTCGGAACGGGCCGGATCGGACGACTATATCATATAGCTGCCATAGATCCGAACGATCCGAAAAATTTTCAAAAAAAAATTATAACTTTGTCAGTTTTTCACATATTTTCACCAAATTTGATATTTAGCCATATTTTATTATTACTGCATTTCGGTTTTAATTTCATGAAAATCGGCTGACTATATCCTATAGCTTCCATAGGAACAATCAGGAAAATAAAAAAAATACATAACTTTGTCAGTTTTCAACATATTTTCACCAAACTTGATATTTAGCCATATTTTATTATTCCTGAATTTTGCTTTTAATTTCATGAAAATCGGCTGACTATATCCTATAGCTTCCATAGGAACAATCAGGAAAATAAAAGAAAAATTCACAACTTTGTCAGTTTTCAACATATTTTCACCAAATTTGATAGTTACCCATATTTTAGTATTCCTGAATTTCGATTTTAATTTCATGAAAATCGGCTGACTACACCCTATAGCTTCCATAGGAACAATCAGGAAAATAAAAGAAAAAACCATAACTTTGTCAGATTTCAACATATTTTCACCAAATTTGATATTTAGAAATATTTTAGTATTTCTGAATTTTGATTTTAATTTCATGAAATTCGGCTGACTATATTCTATAGCTTCCATACGAACAATCAGGAAAATAAAAAAAACCATAGCTTAGTCGTGTTTCAAACCGTTGCCATCAAATTTGTGATTTGGCAACAAATTATTATTTCAGAATTTCGTTTTTAATTTTTTGTTTAAACTCTGCAAGGCTATACAAAGTTCGGTGAGCCGAAAACTGACAAAGTTATGTATTTTTTTTTATTTTCCTGATTGTTCCTATGGAAGCTATAGGATATAGTCAGCCGATTTTCATGAAATTAAAATCGAAATTCAGGAATACTAAAATATGGGTAACTACCATATTTGGTGAAAATATGTTGAAAACTGACAAAGTTATGTATTTTTTTTATTTTCCTGATTGTTCCTATGGAAGCTATAGGATATAGTCAGCCGATTTTCATGAAATTAAAACCGAAATGCAGTAATAATAAAATATGGCTAAATATCAAATTTGGTGAAAATATGTGAAAAACTGACAAAGTTATAATTTTTTTTTGAAAATTTTTCGGATCGTTCGGATCTATGGCAGCTATATGATATAGTCGTCCGATCCGGCCCGTTCTGACATATGTACGAGTGAGAGTATATAGAAGCCTAACTGCAAAGTTTCATTCAGATAGCTTCAAAACTGAGGGACTAGTTTGCGTAGAAACGGACATACGGACAGACGGACATGGCTAGATTGACTCGGCTGTTGATCCTGATCAAGAATATATATACTTTATAGGGTCGGAGATGCCTCCTTCACTGCGTTGCAAACTTTTGACTGAAACTAATATACCCTGCAAGGGTATAAAAACGAAATTCTGAAATGATAATTTGTTGCCAAATCTCAAATTTGATGGCAATGGTTGGAAACACGGCTAAGCTATGGTTTTTTTTATTTTCCTGATTGTTCCTATGGAAGCTATAGAATATAGTCAGCCGAATTTCATGAAATTAAAATCAAAATTCAGAAATACTAAAATATTTCTAAGTATCAAATTTGGTGAAAATATGTTGAAATCTGACAAAGTTATAGTGTTTTCTTTTATTTTCCTGATTGTTCCTATGGAAGCTTTAGGGTATAGTCAGCCGAATTTCATGAAATTAAAATCAAAATTCAGAAATACTAAAATATTTCTAAATATCAAATTTGGTGAAAATATGTTGAAATCTGACAAAGTTATGGTTTTTTCTTTTATTTTTCTTATTGTTCCTATGGAAGCTATAGGGTGTAGTCAGCCGATTTTCATGAAATTAAAAGCAAAATTCAGGAATAATAAAATATGGCTAAATATCAAGTTTGGTGAAAATATGTTGAAAATTGACAAAGTTATGTTTTTTTCTTTTATTTTCCTGATTGTTCCTATGGAAGCTATAGGATATAGTCAGCCGATTTTCATGAAATTAAAACCGAAATTCGGAAATAATACTAAATGGGCAAATATCAAATTTGGTGAGAATTGGTTGAAAACTGACAAAGTTATAATTTTTTTTCGTAGATTTTTCCGATTGTTCCTCTGGCAGCTATATGATATAGTCGTCCGATCCGGCCCGTTCCGACATATGTACGAGTGAGAGTATATAGAAGCCTAACTGCAAAGTTTCATTGAGATAGCTTTAACACTGAGGGACTAGTTTGCGTAGAAACGGACATACGGACAGACGGACATGGCGAGATCGACTCGGCTGTTGATCCTGATCTAGAATATATATACTTTCTAGGGTCGGAGATGCCTCCTTCACTGCGTTGCAAACTTTTGACTGAAACTAATATACCCTGCAAGGGTATAAATATCATTGAAGCCGTATTGAATGGGAAGTTTCAAAGCGAAAATGTGTTGTTGCCACGAATACCTATGACTCCTACAGATGTGCTAGTTGAATTCAAAAGGACTCAATTTCCAATTCGATTGACATTCGTTATGACGATCAATAGGTCACAAGGCCAAACATTATTTTTAAGTGGCTTAGATTTGGAAATACCATGCTTTAAAGACGGACTAACCAAGAATATTGTACACTCCATTGCGCTGAGAAAATTATATTTTTATTTTAAATGGCATAATTAATAAAGAATTTTTGGGTTATAAAAAAAATTGGATGCTAGACGAAGTTTGCCGGGTCAACTACACAAAATTTTACTAAAAAACCATTAATTAGGGGCGAGACGAAGTTCGCTGGGTCCTCTAGTTTTATATATGTATATGGTTATCTTATGTGTGCCTATTTTATGTATGGTTATATGTATTATATATATATGCTTACATACATGTATGTCCATACGTGATATATATGTATATACATATATGAAATAAAAATTGATTATGAAATAAAGGGTTTTAATCTATCTTTATGTACTATTTGTTTTGCATTTTTATTATTTATTATAGTTATGTTATCTCTAGCTCCTATTTGTTCTACCTTATAAGGATCTGTATATTTAAAATCTAGCTTATGCTCTGTTTCATTTTTCAATAAAACCTGATCTCCTATTTTTAAGTCAAAATCTAAGCTAGTTTTGTCGTAATTAATTGTTTGTTTTAACTCGGATCGGACGACTATATCATATAGCTGCCATAGGAACGATCGGGAAAATTTTCGAAAAAAAAATTATAACTATGTCAGTTTTCAACATATTTTCACCAAATTTGTTATTTGGCCATTTAATATTATTGTACATTTTCGGTTTTAATTTCACGAAATTCGCAGAACTATATCCTATAGTTGCCATAGTTGCCGTGTTTCAAACCATTGCCATAAAATATGAGATTTGGCTACTAATTATTATTCCATAATTTTGGTCTAAATTTTTTGTTTAAATTCTGCAAGGGTATTCAAACTTCGGTGAGCCGAAGTTAGCTTCCTTTCTTGTTTCATAGCTAAATCGGCATAATTGTAAAAAGAAAATTAACTATAAATTAACTTTGTAATTATTTTATTATTTAAAATAAACATGGAGATAAAAGGTCAACTGAATCTTAAGGTATCAAAAAGATGTATAAACCAAATTTTAAACCAAAACAAAATGGTTACAAATGGTTCACGCGACCCTGTACCAAGGCTATTAAAGCGCCACTTAACCACATATGTGACGCCGAATTTGTCTCTTGTAGCGCTCGTCGAGTTCAGTGGCCTGCCGCTTCGCTTTTTTTTCCATAACTTTTCGGATTTTTAAGGTAGTTACTATAAAGGAAGTCATATAAATTATTAAGAAGTGTACTTCAAATTGTTTAACAATTTTTAAACTTGTATTTCGAATTTTTGTGCAGTATGCACATATACTTATTTCATATGAAATTAAAATTCTTTATTTCGTTTAAAGTTAATCCAAACGTTTACGAAAACTATATTGTTATTTTTTTTGTTAATATGTATTCCCGCGATATAAATAAATTTTATCAAAATCCTAATATAATTATTTTACGTCTTTTTTTTAAATAATTTCAATGCACATATACTTCTTTCCCTGAGGTACGACCCCTGCACTAACAAATTTATGTATTTGAATAAAAACCAAAAGCATTTGGCAGCTTAGCCAATTAATATATGGCGGGGGCACAGTAATGTGTTGGCTGGTGTGATGTCAATCACTTTTCGGACAACATACGTATTGAAATTAGTTTCTTTTAGCCTGCGACGAAGGATATAATCACTCATTTGTTTAACAACCATTTTTTTGGATTCTAAGGCAATTTTTACAGGACTTGCCATAAGGATAAAGTACCCACAAAATTCTTGCACGACCTTAGTCAGGCGGTTCTCCCATGGCCGCCACAGAACCCAGACCTAAATATAATTAAAAACGTTTGGGCTTTCATTAAAAATATGAGATCGATAAAAAAATATCGAGAGGAAACCGTCGCGGAAATAACAAAATTTGGTCAGAATCGTCCTTACAATTGGTCCAAACTCGGGTAGGGTCAATACAAAAAAAATGTAAAGCTGTCATTGATGCTAAAGCCTGCTTTACTAAATATTAATCATGTGTTGTTATGAAATTAAAAAATTTTTTGGTTAAAATTAGATTCTAAGCTGAATTAATAAAATTAACTTTTGTGTAATTTCTTTTTACACCCATAAATTTTGTGTAAATACTTTTCACAACTTGCATGTCTATTCTTTTATTTTTCTTTTTGTCCTATGAACCGTTAGGTTTCTCGTTTCTTTTTCCCTATTTTCGGGGAAATTGGATAACAACAACTAGAGTAACAGCTAAAAGAAGTTGAGAGTTGCATACAATTGGTCGTTGTGTAAATACAATATGGTCTGAAATAAGTTATTGCGCATTTCTTGTTCTGTTGCGCTTTTATTACTTTACCCTTAGTAAACGATCTTGATGCATATGCAACTGAAAGTTGGAGTCCGTTTTTATATTGAGTTAACTGCTCACACTGCTCAGCATGCTTTCTTACTTGCTTCTGTTATTATCATTTGCTGAAATCTGGGTATTCTAATAAATGTGGATTATTAGTGCTGATTTTAAATGTTCGCAGCCATTCTGGCAGTTAGCTGTCCATTGGAATGCAACATCTTTTTTATGTGTTTTTATAAAACGTCTATAATAATAGCAAAAAGCAACGAATCGTCTAGCGCTGTCTGCATAATGTGGGACTGAATAGTTTTTGATGACGTCGTATTTTTTGTCGTCTGGCAAGATTACTTTATCTGTGCATTTGTGTCCCAAAAATGTGCCTTCATGCATGAAATAGTTTTAGAGTGGACATATAGTAGTCCTACATTTATCAAAAACATCAGTTATGTTTTTAAAATGGTAACGATACGAACCATTATTTGTCGAAAAGGATGTTATATCCCGTGAACTAATTCGAGTTCAATTTGGTGAACACCTGACATTAAGTCAAGGCATGCGAAATATTGTGCTCTACCTAGTTGATCTAAAATATCATCTATTCTAGGGAGCGGAAATTTATCAGACAAAGTTTTTTTTTATTAATTTGACGATAGTCAATTACTAGTCGCCATTTTTTATTTTCAGAATTCGGGAGTGCCTTTTTTGGGACTAACAAAAGTGGGCTATTATAATGTGATATAGAGGCTTCCACTATTCTTATGAGTTTTTGATCATCATCAGTCAATCTCAGTTTTTGTTTATAGAAGTTATTGGAAGTGATCGATTCGGTTTCTAGTCCGAATACATCACTATACTGGGTACATAACTTTGTAAGTTGTTCATTGAATTGAGGCGGGAAGTTTGTTGCAAGTTGAGATAATACAGTTTTTTGTCTGGTTTCTAAGTCTGTTTATACCACTTCGTTGTTTAAAAGTGGTTCGTGAGTAATATTTTTAATATTAACTACTTGATCTGTGTTTGTGGTATTTAGCAATCTTATTTTGCGATATAAATACCATGCTGAATATCTTGATTCGGAATTAATACACTGTCTTCTTCTAAATTTATTTAATTTTTTCGTACGACTTGAAATCTTGCTGGCAGAATTAGGGAGTTGTTGCCAGAACTGTATGCTATTGGAACATAAATCGGATATTTGAGGTTGTTTGGTCTGATTATAAACCAGTCTTCAGACGGCTTGAAGTCTAATTGACAGTTGTATCTTTTTATAAAATCGATTCCTAGTGTCATCCATCACATGGAATAGCGAATTGCAAATTTACGATATGGAAGTCATGTGGAATTATGTACTTGGATGTTCAAATTTTGTGAGGATGCACTACGGCCGAGATGAACCTCAGCGGCCCAGAGTCCCTCCCAGAAATATTTATTTTTGGAAACGCCAGTACATGGAGGACCCGTTGTTGTCGAGAATTTTTAGGGGTGGGTTTTTGCCGGCGGCCACTAAACTTGCAGACTTGAAACACGCACACACACACACACACGCACCTTGCCGACTCCCATTGCCCACGCTGGGCGGGACGAAAACTACCGGCCCTGGAGTCCTCCGCCGGACCCTCCACTAGAGACTGGAGACGTGGCTCTGGTGGTCCCAGCAGCCTGCTCCCGCGCCCACAGCCCGAAACTAAAACCACGGCTTGGTTCGCCCAAACACCGCGGCCTGGCGGCTGCGCCTGGTGTGTCCTCCGGCGGGCTGCCTCCCCAACTATACCCCGTGACTCGCGGTAGCCCGCGGATTCGCCCGGGCTAATCCCTGCGGCGGCTCCCTGAGATCAAGCTAGGCTTGGGAAGATCTCAGCAGCGTGGCGCTCCTGGTCCCGTCCTGCCCAGCTCGCCGTCGTGGAGAGCCAACGGTGGCGAGGTGAGGAGGAGGGGGGCCAAGAGGGTTGTGGTTGGCTAGAGAGGGTGAGAAAATAATAAAGCCGGTGCCTTTGTGTATGTATGTTTCAGATCCGGCTGGCGTAAACCTAAGTAGAGTTCCTCCAAATACGCAACCTGAAGATCCTTATCATCCAACTTTCGATGTGACCATCGACACTGGGACAGTTTTAGCAACGACATCTGGTAGTAGGTTAAACAGAGTCTGCTGTTTCCGAAAGGCCGACTATCAGAGGCTAAACACTTTAATAGCTGAATTTGATTGGTCTAATCTTTTCATGAGCTCAGACATGGCAAAAGCCGTTGATATCTTTTATAGTGCCATGAACTCATTTTTCTTCTTATGTGTTCCTGAAACCTATACGTCAGTCTCTAATAAACCACTCTGGTTTAACAAAGAACGGACACGTTTAAAAAACGTAAAATCTAGGCTTTATAATAAATATAAACGTACTGGTTCAAGAACGGCTTTCTCATCCTATCTTAGTGCTCGATCTAGCTTTACCGTGCTTAACGCTCAGTGTTATAAAAATTATTTGACTCGTTGCAAGGTCCAGTTCATGCAGGACCCCAAACAGTTTTATAACTTTTATTCTTGATCTTCAAGGTGTTAAGCCAGTATATTCACCAGGTCCTAATGGAATACCGGGCTCTGTGCTAAGGTATTGCTCCGAGACGCTGTGTAACCCCCTTCTTAAATTGTTTACCTTATCTTTAGAATCCTCAGAATTTCCCCTTGTTTGGAGGGAATCATTTGTTATTCCTCTCCACAAAAAAGGTAGCAAGTCGGATGCCAGTAACTATAGAGGTATCTCTAAGTTATCGGCAATCCCCAAACTTTTCGAGAATGTAATCACTCCTCACTTGCAACATCTATGCAGATCCATCGTCTCTCCATGTCAGCATGGTTTTATGAGGCGAAGATCAACCACGACCAATCTTCTGGAACTCACCTCTTTCGTTATTAGGGGTTTCCAACAAAACTTTCAAACCGATGTCATTTACACGGACTTTAGTAAAGCTTTCGACTCGGTTAATCATTCTCTCCTTGTTAGGAAACTTGATTCATTGGGGTTTCCAAGTGATCTTCTTAAGTGGATTTCGAGTTATCTAAGTGACAGGTCTCAAAAGGTTCTGTTCAGAAATGGTCTATCCAATAGCCTCAGTGTCACATCTGGCGTCCCACAGGGTAGCCACCTGGAACCACTAGTATTTACATTGTTTATCAACGATTTGCCGCAGGTTCTAACCAAATCCAGAGTACTCATGTATGCTGATAATGTTAAACTTTGCGTGCAGTATAGGGAGAGTTCACGCCAATCTGACCTACAATCGGATCTCGATAACTTTCAAGCATGGTGTCATGCTAACGATTTTATCTCAACAGCTCTAAATGCAAACTGATGACATTTTCTCGCACCACTCCTCTCCCTGCCACTACTTAACGATTGCTCGTTCTCAGAACATATTTCCTGTATGGTTAATAAAGCCGCCGGCATGCTTGGATTCATTAAAAGGTGGTCGAAGGAATTCGATTCACCTTATGTAACGAAGACCCTATATACTTCGTTAGTACGCCCTATATTGGAGTATGGCTCGTGCGTCTGGAGTCCTCAATACGGAGTCCATAGCAGCTGCATCGAATCTGTCCAAAAGAAGTTTTTACTTTTCGCCCTCCGTGGCCTACCGTGGGATGCTAACCTTAGATTACCGTCTTACTCTAGTAGACTTCTCCAAATTAATTTACCTTCTTTAACTAACCGTAGGACTATGCTTGGCGTCGTCTTTCTACATAAACTTATTCACGGCGATGTGGAGAGCCCCTACCTGCTTGGGCAGCTCAATTTCCATGTTCCCCGACTTCTAAATATTGTATCCCCCTAGTAGTTAACCACTGTAGGTGTGAGTTTGAAGTACATGAACCCTTTAGGGTTTTATGTACTGATTACAATCGCCTTTTTAGTAGTATTGAAGGCATAGAAAGCCTTCAAAACCTAAAAACTGTATTGCTTGTAGTACTTGCACGCAGTGTATCCTAATTTTCCTCGTTCTATTCTATTTTTGCTCTCTCGCGTCTATCTAGTACGCGTTCGTGCCGTACGTCACGCGGCTGCGCCCCTCGGTCGGTTGGGCGGGAGGTGGGCCTCGTTGGAACTCGGTCGAAAAAAAAAAAAAAAAAAAAATGTCTAGCTTATCTTTATTTTCCTAATACGTCCTATTGCTTGTCTAAGTTGTAATTATGTTTGTATTCTGTTTCCCTATCTCCCTCTCTCTCTGCGCTGTTTTCCCAGCGCACACACACACACACCAAAGATTGGTTTTATTCGGCCGTTGCGCCGTGCTCACCCGTTGCCGGTGATCCGTCGTTTCAATTCCAAAGCTTCGATGTCCTTTCTGTATCCTGGTTCCTCGTTGTCCTTGTATCTCGTTGTCCTTGTCTGGTTGTTGCTGGGGGTCGTCGTCGGGTTTTCAGGGTTTTTTCTTCACTATTAAAAGTCAACTTAAGCGCTCGGTGGGACCACCGCGAGTGATCTGCAACTCGCATTTTTAATTGCTCGTGACCCATTTTCCTATGTTCCATTGGTGACAGCGCTGCCGCGATCTGTGGCACGCGCCGTTCCGCATTCTATTCATTCTTTAGGTCAGCGACTTTCCGTCCTGCTCTAACTTGCAGTGTGCAGGTGACCGCTGCAAATCTGTTTCCCGATCTTGCCTTCTGCTGGCGCTGGCGCTGGGTGGCCTCTGCCACGATTTCTGCTCCTCGGGCCCTCTGCTGGCCGGTGATTGGCTGGTCCAGCGTTCCATTCTCCGGGATGTGGCTCTGCCGGCCCATCCTAATTCCTTGTCCCGTGTTGCGATGCCGTCCCGCAATAGGCGGTGTCCGGCGATGTTGCTGGCGGTAGTTGTTGGTATCCAGCGATGTTGCTGGCGAAGTAGTTGGTGTTGTTGCTGGCGGTGTAGTGCGTTTAACCCTATTTCCCTAGCTCCTAACTTATACCTAATATATATACATCTTATACCTAATATTTATATACAACTTAAAGCTAAACCTATCTCTAATATTTACAAATATGTACAAAGATAGTGATTATCGTCACAATTTTAATAAAAGTTAAGCCTTCCTGACTTGACTTCCTGCCTTATACCCTGTATGTTTAGGATGTGATTATCTTGGATGTTTTGAAAATGATCAGAATTTTCCTTTAATATGGATATTTCCGCGCCTGTATCTAGTAGAAAAACTATTTCCTTTCCTGTTGCTACGTTTATGAAAGTGACAAATGTATTTTGACTGAGATTTATTGTGTGAATTTTTATGTTTATTGTGTTGTATCTAAAGGCATTTGGGAGTTTCCCGAATTCGTTTGGGCTACTCTTTCGTTGCTGTTATGATTATTATTTTTATTATTGGCATTGCCGTTGTTGTTTCCCCCACGGCTATTTGTTTTGGTTATTATTATTATTATTATTGCGGTTCGTATAACCATTGTTTTTGTTATATCCGTTGTTCTGGTAATATCCGTTATTTTGATAATTACCTCTATTGTTATTTTTTTTTTTTTTTTTTTTTTTTTATTGCTTTGCTTTATTTATTGAATCTTCTCTTAAGTTGAGACTAACAATAAGTTTACGAATCTTAATATTAAAATTCAACTAACAGTATACTAGGACTGCATTCTGGTTACGCGTTCCTCAGGTCAGTCATTGGGTGGGTAAGTCATTGCGACGAAGACGCGATTGGCTGCTCAACCTTGTTAGACCTCTCGCCAGGTGGTTAGGGTGCAACGATAGCTTGGTGAAGTACTTTTCCTTCTGTTCTGCGATCACTTCTTTGACTGGTGGAATGTTTAAGTCGCGATGTATGTTTTCGTTGCGAACGTACCACGGTGCCCCGGTGATTGTTCTCAAGATCTTCGACTGGGCTCGCTGGACTATGTCAATATTGCTATTGCTGGCATTCCCCCATAGCTGGGAGCCGTACGTCCATATAGGTTTTAGTACCGAGTTATACAGCAGGACTTTATATTCAAGGCTAAGAGGAGACCGGGCGTTGATAAGCCAGTGAAGGCTGCTGGCTTTTAGCTTTAGGTGTGTTCTCTTGGCTTCAATGTGCCGGCGCCATGTGAGTCTTCTGTCGAGGTGTACTCCTAGATATGTCACTTCGTTTGCTTGCGGAAGTAGTGTGTTGTTTAGCATAAGAGGCGGGCAGTTTTGTCTGTTCAGGGTGAACGTGACGTGCTTGCATTTTTGTTCGTTCACTTTAATTCGCCAGTCTGATAGCCATTTTTCAACATCGAGCAAGTGAAGAGCTAGCTGCGCAGTTGCTTGCATCGGGCATTTTGAACGACTAAGAATAGCTGTATCGTCAGCAAACGTAGAAGTTGTTAGTCGTGTGCTTGTTGGGATGTCTGCTGTGTATAGGACATATAATGTTGGCCCTAGCACGCTACCTTGAGGAACTCCAGCTCCAACAGTGAAATCATCAGATATAGCAGTGTTGCACCTCACCACAAATTTTCTGTCATACAGGTAAGACTCTAAAAGCTTATGGGTGTTGTAGGGGAGCATTGTCTTGATCTTGTACATTAGACCTTCTAACCAGACTCTATCAAATGCTTGAGATACATCTAAGAATGTGGCTGTGCAGTACTCTCGTTTTTCGAAAGCGTTCCGAATTTCTGATGTTATCCGGTTGACCTGCTCAATTGTTCCGTGCTTTTCACGAAACCCAAACTGATGTGACGGGATTCCTTCCTGTAGTCTTAGGTGTGTGTTTATCCGTGTCAAAACGCATTTTTCAAAGAGTTTAGATAAGCATGAAAGTAGGCTTATAGGTCTATACGACGTGGGGATTGTGTGGTCTTTTCCCGGCTTTGCTATCATTATTATAATTGACTTTTTCCATCTCACTGGATAGTGGCCAAGTTTCGCGATGGCATTGAAAAGCTGGGTGATAGTGCAAACGGCGCAATATGGGAGCTCAAAGATCATTTTGGGAGTTATGTGGTCGCATCCTGGGGATTTTTTCTGATTCAGTTGATTTTTGATTATCTTAACGATTTCGTTTGGACGAAACTCAATTGGTGCATGTTGAGGCTGAGGCTCATATGGTAAAGTGGGCAGAGTAAACGCACTAGTGGCAGGATTTGGTTGGAAGACATTTTTAAGGTGGTTGGCAAACGTGCTGGCTCTGTCTGCGTCGCTGCGTGCCCAGCCGCCTGTAGGATTTCTAATAGGCATCACGATTTCTTTTGGTGAGCTCAGAGTTGGGTGGGCTCTCCATAGTGAATGTTTTGTACTAGAAGTTGACAAGTGCTCTATGTAGCGACGGTGGACATTTGCTTCTTCTTGATGTAGAGCTTTGGTAAGTTGGCGTGAGGCACGTCTAAAGCTTTGCTTAGCAGATGGCGATCTGTGGGATTGCCACTCTCGGCGTAAACGTCGCGTTTCAAGAACGAGCTGTTCGATTTGTAGATTTGTCTTCTTTTGATTGCATTGTGAATTTATAGTTTGAGGTGTTGAAGCTCGAGCTGCGGAGACGAGTACAGACTCCAGTGACTTTACAAAGCTGTCTACATCGGCTTCGTCATTGAGATGAGGACTTAGCTCAATGTGTGAGCTAATGTACTTTCGGTACTTGACCCAATTGGTTTTCTGTGAGGTCAATTTGAATGGTTGTTCGAATGTTCCTGGGTTACGGAGTAGAATAAACAGGACAGGCAAATGGTCAGATGAAAGATCCGAAAGGCATTCGGCGCTTATCAGATTTTTAGGAATGTTTTTGGTGATCGCAAAGTCTATTAAGTCGGGTAGTTTTTTTGGGTCTGCCGGCCAGTATGTTGGTCTGCCAGAAGAAACATAGTCGAGCTTGTTCTTGGGTTTGATAATTGCATTATAGAGCTGCTTTCCTTTTGGAGTCACGAGACGAGATCCCCAGTGTGTGTGCTTGGCGTTGTAGTCTCCTGCTGCTATGAAGTGGTCTCCTAGTGAGTTGAAAAACTGCATAAACTCATCTTCAGCTATAGTAAAGCGAGGGGGGCAGTATACGGCGGCTAGTGTAATTTGGTTGCCAGTGTTTAGTTGTATATTTATAGATGTGGCCTGTAGGTAGTTTTTAGCAAATTTGTTGTGGTAGTGGTGCTTGATACGGTTTCTGATTAGAATTCCGGTCCCTCCATGTGCTTTACCATCTGGGTGATTTGTTCCGTAGAATATATATCCTCGTAGTTGAAAATTGTATTTGTTTGTAAGGTGTGTTTCTGAGAGAAGCATTACGTCGATATGGTTGTCAAGTAGGAATTGAGCTAACTCAAGTTTATGCTGCGAGACGCCGTTAGCGTTCCACGTAGATATCCGTAGGGAAGTCATTATTTGGATGATTGTGATTGTTTGATCATGAACTCCAGTAGAAGATTTTGGTTGCGCATAAGCTCCTGCATTGTTTGTTGTATAGCTACCATTGTATTTGTTAAAGTTGCCAGCATTGCCTCGATTCCATTAGGCAATTGGTGTGAATTTTGATCGCTACGATGGGCAGTAAATGCGGGGTTTACTTTAAATGTCTGCGCCTGTTGTATGTCTTTAGTGGATTGTGAAGGCCCCGGATTAGAGACTGAGGCGTAAGTTTCTTTGTTGTCGCAGCGCCTGAGCAAAAGAGACTCCTGGGGTCGTGGTTGATGGTGTATACGGCAAACTATTTCGGCTGACTGGATTTCGAGCTATGGTAATTTTTTGGGCAAGGAGATCTCTTAAATCTTTATAGACGGGGCACCCCCTATAGTTGGCAGTGTGGTTTCCCCCACAGTTGCTGCATTTTTTGGCAGATGGGTCAGTCTTATTAACGGGACAGGCCTCAGTGGGATGCACATCTCCGCAAGCAACGCAGACTGCGCGGAGAGTGCAGTATGTTTTCGTGTGTCCGTATTCTTGACAGTTCGAGCATTGAACTGGTCCATTTCGTTTGTGCGGTTCCTCTACTGTGATTCTGCGATGAAGCAGGTATTGAAGCTTATATATCGGGTGAACTTCATTTTTACTTAAGGTAGTACTGTTTGGCATTAGTTCTACCTTAAACATTGGTTGAGGAATTTTATTTCTGTTCATTATATTTATAGCTGTTTTTACTTTAAAGCCGTTGTCGGCTAGTCCATTTATTATCTCGTTAATTGGGACTGTTGGTTCTATCCCTTTGATTACTACTTGTAGACCCTTGCTACTTTTCAGTTGATAGGTGTAGTAGTTGAACTTTCCATTGTCAAGAAAGTTGGTAACGGCTCGAAAATTGTGTTCGTCGTTGACCTGTATCTTTACTTCATTTATGTTGCCCCTTTTTATGGACGTTACATAAAATTCGTTTGCACCAATGGTAGCTGTAATTTTATTAACCAGTTCAGTACAATTGGCCTGACGCACGTATATAGGTGGCGGCCTTACTTTTTTGGCCGTCTGTGTTGGAGCAGTAACATCTTCATCCAGGTCACGGAGAATCGCGAATCTATTGTTAGCGAGCGAATTTTTTGGCACTGTATTTTCAGTAGTTTTCGTTATCTTGGGTGCATTGGCTTTCTTGTTTGGCTGAGGGCTTAATTTTCTCTTCGTTTGTATATATCGATCGAGCACAGTTTGGATTAACGCACCATTAGCATTCTTTATAGTGCTTTGTTGGGAGAGCTTGTCGCAGATCGTTGTCGTCACCGGGGTCTGAGAAACAGCAGAGGTTGTTGTTGTGGTAGTTGCAGTTTTTGATGTCGAAGATACGGTTTTAAGCGAGGGCGTTGTACTAGTTGTTGTTGTTGTTAGTAGATCGTTGACGTCGGGGGACGGGCACTGTGCACTCCACGATTGCAGAGTACCGCTTGGGCACAACAACGCAGGGGAGAGCGAGCGTGCTCTCTCCGTGTTTGCTTGCAGCGTTGCAGTTGTTGTTGGGACGGTTACATCGGGGGCTCGTATTGAGAAGTACGCGTTGTTTCGCAGCGACGACAGCCGACGCTCATCATGTTGTTGTTGCCGAGCTTGGCTCATTTTTTCTTTGCTTGTCGAGCTTAAGCTCTTACACGTTGGCATTTGTATATATAACTTTTTATTAATTAGCTAACTGTTGGTTAACTGTTAATTGTTTGATAATTTCCAAGGGCAAACCAAGCACAAGTACTCATGCCTGCCCTAAGCGTCTTTTCGCGAATTAATTGTAGTTAGATTCAGTGTATTTTTGATTTACCGGCGGAGCAATACAAAAATACGTCTGACACTCACAGTTGACACACCTAACTTTTTATAATTTTTATAATTATTACCACGATAATTATTTCATTTCTGGGTATGCAATATGAAATTGGCATTGCCCGTCATTTCAGTACTACATTGTACTTGGTGACGGCTTCGTTCATTGTTGAGAAATTGCCTGCTTCCAAAATTGTTTTAAGACGGCCATGCTCATAATTTTTTGTCATTGTAGCAATGGCTTCCTTTGTACTGAATGATAACCTTTCATCAATGTATGAAGCTTCAAGCAGCTTCCGGAGGTTGCTAATTTCATTGGTAAATTTTTTTGCAGTTTTTCCTTTCTGCATAGTATTAGCTAGTTTAGCCTTAACTACATCGGATGTTAAGTTTGTCAATTATGGCTTTAATAGTAGTTTCATTTTGGACCTTATATAAAGTTGATCCTACTATTTTCGACTTAATTACTTCGACAGCCCATTCTTCGTATTGCCCTTTCGTTAAATCTACTTCAGAACCGTTACGAATTTTTGTAAATGGATATTTTGTCCATTAAATTCGGGGATGGCATTGGATATGTCTTTAATGTAGGCTCGCTGTAAGGCTGGATCTGCCATCATCTATATTATTGTGTCAAGCGAGCTTAGTAAAAAGGGAAGAAAGCGAATCTGATTTTTTTTCTTTCTCTTCCTCTACTGCTGGTATTGTTAATACGGCAGGAATGGTGAGATTGTTCAAATCTTGATCTTCTATTTTGGGTTCAAGTTCAAGTTCTTCAAGGTCGTAATCTTTCCTTTCTGATTCTTCTGTATCGAGATCTGCCTCTTCTGATTCTTTTAGTTCTACTTCTTCTTAACCAGCCGGTTCTGTTGACTCCGGCTCGTCATCAGTTACAACTGATATCAAGGTGTTGAGGATAGTAGGGACATACTTAAATAGATCAAATTTTTTGCTTAATCGAGATTAGATTTACTCGAAGTCTGGTTAGGAATTTTGATACCCTAGACCAATGATCGTTAGTTAATCTTTCCCGTTGGTCATGTATTAGTACTCGGGCGTCATTAAAAAACCCTATACATGCGTGCTTCTTGACTGTATTTTCCTGCGTCAGTGATTTATATGACTTGCCAAATTCAATTTTTATGTTTTTTAATTCGTCTTATATTTCCTTCCAGTCCATTACGGATTTTAACCATTACAGTAAGAATACAAATGATAATATGCGTGTGTGTATAATTATACCCTAGCAGGGTATATAAGTTTCAGTCAAAAGTTTGCAACGCAGTGAAGGAAGCATCTCCGACCCTAGAAAGTATATATATTCTAGATCAGGATCAACAGCCGAGTCGATCTCGCCATGTCCGTCTGTCCGTCTGTCCGTTTCTACGCAAACTAGTCCCTCAGTTTTAAAGCTATCTGAATGAAGCTTTGTAGCTAGGCTTCTATATACTCTCACTCGTACATATGTCGGAACGGGCCGGATCGGACGACTATATCATATAGCTGCCAAAGGAACGATCCGAAAAATTTTCAAAAAACAATTATAACTTTGTCAGCTTTCAACCAATTTTCACAAAATTTGATATTTGCCCATTTAGTATTATTTCCGAATTTCGGTTTTAATTTCATGAAAATCGGCTGACTATATCCTATAGCTTCCATAGGAACAATCAGGAAAATAAAAGAAAAAACCATAACTTTGTCAGTTTTCAACATATTTTCACCAAATTTGATATTTAGCCATATTTTATTATTCCTGAATTTTGATTTTAATTTCATGAAAATCGGCTGACTATATCCTATAGCTTCCATAGGAACAATCAGGAAAATAAAAGAAAAATGCATAACTTTGTCAGTTTTCAACATATTTTCACCAAATTTGATAGTTACCCATATTTTAGTATTCCTGAATTTCGATATTAATATCATGAAAATCGGCTGACTATACCCTATAGCTTCCATAGGAACAATCAGGAAAATAAAAAAAAACATAGCTTAGCCGTGTTTTAAACCATTGCCATCAAATTTGAGATTTGGCAACAAATTATTATTTTAGAATTTCGTTTTTAATTTTTTGTTTAAACTCTGCAAGGGTATACAAACTTCGGTGAGCCGAAGTTAGCTTCCTTTCTTGTTTTGAATTTGTTCTTTATAGGGTTTCTATCGTATTTTATTTCTTTGCACAAGTCACATTGGTTAATAACTATTTGCACCAATTCTAATAATTTTGGATAGTATATTTTATTATACCCTTGCAGGGTATTATAGTTTCAGTCAGAAGTTTGCAACGCAGTGAAGGAGGCATCTCCGACCCTATAAAGTATATAGATCAACAGCCGAGTCGATCTAGCCATGTCCGTCTGTCCGTTTCTACGCAAACTAGTCCCTCAGTTTTAAAGCTATCTGAATGAAACTTTGCAGTTAGGCTTCTATATACTCTCACTCGTACATATGTCGGAACGGGCCGGAACGGGCCGGATCGGACGACTATATCATATAGCTGCCACAGGAACAATCCGAAAAATTTTCAAAAAAAAAATTATAACTTTTTCAGTTTTTCACGTATGCGCCTTTGCCGCAAAAAGATATCCACCCAGTCGGACTTTGCTTCACGCCCATGAACTGCTCAGGAAGAAATTCTGCAGCAGCGGGGATGTCATTTTAGTTTTATTTCCCAAAAGGGAAATTCCCCTTTTTCTTTAGGGAGAAAGCAGTTTTCCAAGCAGTTCCAAGCAGCGCGCTGATGACATAGCATTATGCATCCATCTGCATATATGAGTTGTCAATCAAATCGGCTGATTGGCGCAGTGTGTAAGCGGCTGGACTGAGAACCACGGAGTCCCGGGTTCGAGCCCCAGTCCAGGAGAAACTTTTTATTTTTATTTTTTTGTTTTTTGCACTGCTTAAATTTAGCCATTTCCCCATGAGCGTTGCACATGACTTTCAAACTGAAAGGAGCAGCGGCGTGGGGATCATGAACTACCCCGCCCATGTATAAAAGCGAATGAGGCTTTTCAGAATTGGGGATGGCATCCCCCATGAACGATTCGGTAGGAAAAGCATATAGATTTCCTACCGAAAAGTCCGACTGGGCAGTAGTGGAAAGCAGGCCCAGTAGAAAAATCCCACGTCGCGATCGGAAATACCCGCGTCGAGATTAGAAGTTGGGGGCGTCGAGAGTAAAAAAAAATCGGCGCATTCGCGTCAGCTTTATTCTGCTGCATACATGGAACTAAAACTAGCTTAAAATAAAGGCCGCGATCCCGACCGCCAAGCTGAGCTTAACAGTGCGGGAGCGGGCCCGAGTGGGGGAAAACAGGCCAGCCCTTCCCAGCTCGCCTCATAGCGAGCGCAGATCGGGAATGCTGAGAAGCAGAGAGCGGGAGAACATAGGTTCGTTCGGAAGTTGGTGCACGGAGGGCCTAAATCCGGGAGCGAAAGAAGTGGACGAGCCCTTTGATTGCTGGTGGGCAGAGGCGGCGCTGAGCGCGCCGAAGAGGGTTACAATGAAACCCTTTATGGCTGATGGTAGGCGTAGCAGATCGTCCCTCCGCTAATGCCGTGACGCTGAAGCGGCCACCTTAAGGTGGCGGACGAAGGCCAAGGTGTTCCTAATGAGTGCCGAAACGTGGCGGACGAAGGCCAAGGAGTTTCTGTTGAGTGCCGGAAAGTGGCGGACGAAGCGGGTGAAACGTTTCGCGGTGATCCTGGCCTCATGTCTTGCCGCAATCCCCTCGCAGACGGGTGACTTCCACTGCAGACTCGGCCAGTGTAAAATTTTGCCAATCTAGAGCGCCTTTATTAAAAAAAAAAAAATATTTTTGGGGTCAATGAGATTTAAGCACCACTTTAAGAAATGTTCAAATATGAGGAAATCAGGATCAAAACAAAACGAAAAATTTTTGTTTTGAAGATAACGGATATTAAAGTGCAACGTTAGAAATGCATGCAAACTTGCATTGGGCAGCGCGCATCAGTTGACAAAGCTTAGCCGTTTCAAGTGGATTAATTAATCAGTGGGAGCAGGCAACAATTATTTTTACCACATCAATTGATCAATTTTGAATCTATTTTTCATAACAAAATAATTTATTCCCAACTCTAACATTTTTTTTTCATTTTTTGGAAAAAAATACCAAAAAAGAAAGTGTTTTTTTCATGTTTCCTATTTTTGGTGGAGAAAAACTTATATAATTCTATTCCATTCTATTACACCAGAACATACACCATTTGCACACATTCATATAGAATTTTTTACCAACAATGCAAGTTGGCTGCAGGGCGCTATAAAGGCCGAAGAATACAAACTTAATATCGGCGCTTCCACTTCAAACAACGATGGCAATACCACAAGAAGGTTCTTCTCTACCCCCGAAGTGTCTGCGAAAATTCCAAGAATAAATCTTGACCTTATAATTAAATTTCGCACAATTCTAACGTGTATAGCTAGTTGTTGCCCTATTAATGCCTCAGCTTTTGAGCAGTACCTATCAGAAACTGTAGAACTATATTTGTGGGAATATCCGTGGTACTATATGCCAGTAACTGTCCACAAAATCTTATTCCATGGAAAAGATATAATATCTAGCTGCATACTTTCCATAGGAAATTTTTCAGAGGAGCACAGGAATTACGAAATAAGGAAGTGCGAAGTTTTTGTGAACATTTCACCAGGAAAACTTCGCGGGTTCACACAAATGTTGATCTGTTGAACAGGCTACTGATAACATCGGATCCATTTATTTCGAATTTTCGAACACCACCAAAAACTAGACACTCAGAAATTTCAGAAAATGTGTGCCAACTTTTATACACGGATCGAAATAATAATGAAAATTCTGGATCAGAAACTGAGTCTTGTTAAGTTGGCGAACAAAAATGGAGTTGATTTTTTTTAAGTAATTTAAATTGTTGTTGTTTCATTAAAAAAAAATCCAAAAATTATGAACTAAAGTTTTTTTACTTTCTTAATCAATTATGTTTAATAAAAACTTTTAGTTTTCAGAGTTTCGACTAATAATCTTGAAGTTAAACCTAATAGTATGGGCCTTTATCACAAAAACAGAAATTTCACAAAAAAAAAAAAGTTGACTTCAAATTAAAAAACAAAATATTTTTCTTATGTAAAAAAAACAAGAAAAAATATTTTTCTTATGTAAAAAAAAAACAAGAAAAAATATGAAATTGCTTAAAATTGTCAAACAAATTTTTAATATATTTTTTTAAATTTGTATGTTTTAAATTTGTATGTTTAATTTGAAGATTTTGACGCCCACAAAAATGCCACGCTTATTTTTGTTTGTCTACATAAAAATTTGGGTTCATAAGAATGTTCATTTCAAATTTCAAGGTGATATCTCAAAAATTGGCAAAATCTTACACTGTGCCACGGTCGGACTGGGTACCTCGAGTACATCTGCTCTTCTGTGCGCTGGCGCTGCGTGGTCGTGGAGGTGTAATGACTGGCAGAATATGACGGAGAACAAATTAAATTAGTAATGATGCAAAATACAAGTTGGAAAAACGATTAAAGCTACGAGACAGCACAGTGAACACGAACATTGGAGTGGAAGGGTGCCTGCTTATTGTGGGCAGGCTCGGCATTGGTAGGACAAGGTACCTCGGGTACGCCTGCCCTCCAGAGCGTGCGATGTGCGTGCGAGTGGAGACAGCGGTTCGGATCTGGATGCGTTTCTCAGCGCTTATCCTGTAAAAACGGAGGCATTTCCGAAGTGGATGGTGCCCTTGACAGACTCGGCATGGGTAGGATCGAATACCTCGAGCACGTCTGCTTTCAAGGGGGGCCGGACGTTTGGTAGGGCAGTTCCTTAATTAACCGTTGGACGCGAAGGAAATGCGTGTGGAAAACACTGACACGCCGTTAGTGGGTGCTGTTAACAATGGGCCTGTAAGTACCCAGCCAAAAATCGTTTCCTGGGCCAAAAGAGAACCCAAAATGTTGCTCTTCGAGCCGCAGAGAAGCGCAGACGGAAGAATGTCTGCTCATATCAGGACATCGATTTTGAAAATCTCGAAAAACGTTGGATCTGCTAAGGGGAGATCCGGAAGTTCTCTTAGAAGATCTCTCGGAACTGGCTAGTTGAGGGATGACATAGGCCTTCGCTTCCAACTGCATCCCGGGTCGAGGAACCGCGAACACGAACGGAGTGGGTGGTTTTCCCTGGGACACAAGTCACACCCTCTAGTTGCTGGAGCCACCCGTGCTTCGAAGGAATGGAGCCTGCGCACAGGTGGGGGAGCATTTGACGATCTTGCCGGAAGGTTCCCGGAGTCACTAGGTCTCACGTCGTCGATTGCCTCCAGAGTACGATGGCGCTCTGTCAGGAAATTGTCCAATTCCTCCCAGGTTGGAATTTCGGCCTTGTTGTGTATGGATTGCTCTAACATGGAAAGTGTGATTTTGGCGAGCTTTGAGGAAACCATAAAGACCAGTAGACAGTCCCAAGCCTCAACATTGATGGAGGACATTTCTAGGGCTGTCAGACAACTCTGAATGGTGGCTTGCAGCTCCTTCAGCGCGACCCCGGACTCTTGAGAAATAGCCTGGATGTTGAAAAGGATCTTCAACTGGCTATTGACCAATAGCCGCCGGTTCTCAAAGCGGTCAGTGAGGCTTTGCCACGCCCCGACAAACCCCTCATGGGTAAGCGGAGCCTTAGAAACAATAGCGTGTGCGTCACCACTTGTTTTGGACAGCAAGTGGAATAACTTCTCTATCGGGGTGAGCCGCGAGTTTTGGATGTAAATGGCCGTAAACAAGTCTCTGAAGGTGGGCCACCGAAGATAATCACCCGCAAATACCTCGGTATTCACTGGCGGTAACCGGCAGCCTATAGACATGGGTGTGTGGACATTGGAGGAAGCCTGAGTGAATTGGGAGGAAATTTTTTCCCGAAGCTGGGCAATACACCTCGAATAGACGGAGTAAAAGTAGCTGTACTTCGATTCCAGCACTGTCGTCGGACTCGGCTAGAAAATCGGAGCAGCTCTCATAGCTCTTCTCCACCTTTTCCCACAGGATCCGAATTTCGTCCCGATGGACTTCGCATATGTATTGGGAGCATCGTTCCGTTTCTGGGGCGCACGGAGTATTTATGTTGGCCTCAAATTGGCTAATCCGATCTGTTGTGACGATGAACTTTTGCAGCGCCACTTCGACCGCACTTTGAGCCAATTTTAGCAACGGGGCGAGTCTGCCTTTGTGAAGGACCGGGGATTGTATTGACGGATTCGTCGCTCTTTGCCCTTGGAATGGCATTGGTTGGCTTAGACCTTAAACGAGACGTCCGCGGAGATGCGGATTGAGATCTGTCCAAACGGTTGGATGGGATCGGGCGCGGCTTTTTGTCGTCTCCCGTGGGCATTAACGAATCAAATTCGCTGGTCAGCGCTTGTCGACAATAGGTGCTTCGTACGAAGCGGTGACCAGTCACACTAATGTAATGAGAACGGTGAGATCGCGGCTGAAATGCGATTACAAGGAACTAGTTGGAAACTAGGCGCCGACGTTGAAAGGAAAGTCGTGTGCGGTACAATTCAAATGTGGAGGAAAAAACGGCAGGCACCAAAAATGTTGTGATTGCAAGCGGATGGTGCCTGATGCGGAGTAGAAGCAGCGTTGAAGGCACGGAAAACGAAAAGGTACCGAAAAAAAATATGTGGCTCGTACGTAGATATTGAATTCTTAATTGACTCGGATTTAGAGAGCCCTCGAATATCTGATTTTGTTCCGCAATAAAATAATTAATTGTTTACATATATTCTCCATATGAAATGAAATTGAATCCTTAATTATTTTCGAAATTATTGAAATTAATTGTTGCGGAGCCGGAAAGGTGGAATTGACCTTGGCTTGGATTTAACACAAAATAAATAATTAATAATAATTAATCTTTTTGACGAATTGTTGTCGGATTTAATTACTATGGAGCCGGAAAGGTGGAGTTGAAACCTCGGCTTTTGTTCGGACGGAAGTTAATATTTAAAATAATTAATATTTTCGAATTTAAGTATTAAGTGGCCGAAAAGGTGGAATTAAACCCTTGGCTGGTTCCCGAGCGAAAATTAATAATTAAATAATTTGTAGTATTTGTTCCACTGAAATGTTTTAAATTTATTTAGCCGGACTGATAGAATTAAAAGTTGCTCTTTGTTGGAACGGAAACTATTGACTGGGTTACGCCGACGGCAGAGCAGTGCGTAAGTAACCCAAGAGAAGAAAAAAAAACACAGCAACACAATAGGAACACAGTCACGGATTTGCAGTGAGATGTAGTTTTAATATTCGTTGTTTTATTATAATTTTATTCATTTCTGAAATCGGAGGCAGAAAATTTATTGGAATATATATGGACATGCATTTAATACGGAGATATGTGTGTATATGTAAGGCGTGCGTTGGCACAGTGCACTATGGGGTTTTTGACCTGTTTTTGTGGCATTAATTAATAACTCGGTCAGTTTTGGAGATATCGACATGAAACTTTACATATCGTCATTATTTGTTTCTACGCACACCAGGTATAAAAATCGGATCAGAAACCTATATCCT